>QAXH01005275.1:0-23228 GCA_004335635.1 Chloromonas sp. AAM2
CATTGCATGCAGGGCCCGAATCTTCCACATACAAAGCAGGTTCCACATACATGGCATGCAGGGATGCTGATGCCGTGGGAATGCAAGAGCTAGGGCCTGTGGAGCTCGAGCTTCTAGGTCACTGCGGTCACACCATCGCTCATTCCTACGACCCGCCCTACCTGGTGCCCCCTCTGGCTAGCCTTGAGTACGTGGATACGGCAGAGGAGGGCATGTGGGCAATACAACCGCTGCTGTTTCTAACGCCTACAACTCTGGCAGGGGGTGTGTTTGCGTCCAGCCGGGCGCCTGACCTGGTGGCATTGGCAGGAGAGCTGTACAACGCTAACGGAAAGGTAGTTGGCAAGGTAGGCAGTGCATGATGGAGGTTTAGGTCCTGACCTGATTCCGTAGTGTTGAAGCACTGTGTCGTACGGAGTGTCGATAACATTCCAGTGCTGGCATTCCACTTGAATTATGGTGTGCATGTGTCAAGTGTAGTCATTTCTTGATGTGCCGATGGAGATGCTAGTGGCACAGACAGGAGTCATATGTCCTGGAGTATAGCCTGATCTGTTTTCTCACGCGTGAGAAGTGAGCTGGTGCTGGGCTATGAGCAGACTGCAATCAAAGAGATGGAGCGAAACTGAGTTGGAAAACTTCTTTTTTATCTGGGTTTGTAGTGAGTAAGTATTGGCTGAATTTGGGATGGTTGCTACCCAACACTGATTCACTTTGGTTATGTTGAACCAAATGTCCTGGCAATGTTGCAAACATCTTGACAAACATGCACATAGTTTAGCATGCAGCCTATCTCACTGCGCAGCCTGCCCTGTCCGGTGTGTGCCCATGCACAGCCCCAGCTACATGCACTCTCCCTGGGCCCGGGGGCGCTGTCCGTCTCCAACCCGTCAGCTGTAGCCTACGCAGACAAGTGAGTGCTGGATGATGAGCAGTGGTCATGCACCGGCTTCTGCGCAACCAAAGCTAGCACAGCTGCTTGGCTTCGATTTTTGCACTGGTGAGGATGCTTCACACAGCCAGTGACTCAGTGCTCACGGCAGCAATTGCAGCAATACTTACACTTCTCACGGCTTTGCACGCATCGTTGAGGTCCAGTGGCATAGTAGTCTGGGGAAGCCTGTTCCGGCAGCAGGCGCCAAGCTCGCACCAATAACCACACCAACGTCACCTTGGACCATGTTCACATACATTCATAGACGGTGATTGGTGGCACAGGCAGGGCACTAGGGCAGTCACACCACAGAGGGGCGATTGGTTGGGGACGCATCCCACTGCACTGGCACAGATGGCCTGTTGCCTCCTCTTGACGTCACCCTGGTTCTTTCGCTCCCTATACTCTGGATTGGAATGCCATGCGGTGACAGGTGTGTGGCGCGTCTGTTGCCCTTGATGCCTGTCCGGCCTGACCAGCAGCTGGAGTCT
This sequence comes from Chloromonas sp. AAM2, assembly GCA_004335635.1. Classification (NCBI taxonomy): domain Eukaryota; kingdom Viridiplantae; phylum Chlorophyta; class Chlorophyceae; order Chlamydomonadales; family Chlamydomonadaceae; genus Chloromonas; species Chloromonas sp. AAM2. Next base: position 1,426 of record QAXH01005275.1, read on the forward strand.
GAAGAGCCCAGCACAGGTGCAACTGGCCAGCCTGCGCTGGGCACTGCACATAGCCTACCTGCCATGGAGCAGCTTCTCAACACCTTCAACAACGACTTCTTTGGCCTTAGCAAGGTGCGCTGGATACACTAGTACTGGTCGGCTTTGCCTAACGCAGCTGTGCGACTGCTGTCAACTCTGATGTGGGCATGCATGTAAGGCATTACGAGGATATGCACTTTGACTGGTTATGGTATGCAGTCATCCGCCACTCGTGCCGCCCATGGACTGTGATGGTTTACATGTGTATCAACTGGAGGCGGACGGGCCAACTGGTGGCATATATCGTGCTTGCTTTGTGCCCTGTTTTGACTGCAGCTGAGCGCCACAGAGCGCGTGCCACCCACTTTCTTCATGACGACGTACAGGAGACTGGCTGCGGACATGCTGAGGTGAAGACCCGGCCTATGGCATCACCCTTCCCATTAGCAAATTGCGATCTGAGCAGGAGTGACTGCGGCATAAACGGTTGTACAAGACACACCTGCTCTACCAGGTCCCAACTGAGACATGCAAACTCAGACTGGAAGGCCAGGCACTGAAGGGTTGGGTCGTGCTTATGCTGCCTACTGCACTGTGCCTTCGTCAGCTGACCGGATGCTGCTTCTCATTTGGACAAGACAGAGCATCAACCATCTGCGCCCCCATCAACCAATCTTGTGGCGACATCCACTAGTTTACCAAAATGTGGGCAAAGAGAGTGGCTTCAGTGCACCAAGGGCTGGGGGCAGCGCATGCAGGCAAGAGCTGCGGCTGGCCACCCTCATGACATCTGCTGACCGCCGGCGACAATATGCCTGGCAGAGTGCCACATCTATTTTGTTTTTACATTGAATATACACATGCTGAGCGGCTTCGCTTAAGCGAGCGGGTTGCCCGCATGTGCCTCAGCGTCAGCAGCTGGAAGTGGTTAAGGATTTCCAAACACTTGACGTTTTAACGTTGCAATCAGCCCCAGGGCACAGGCGGGCAGGGACAGAGACCACACACCACAGCAACAAAACCAGCCCGCCTGTCCTCTGGAGCACCCACCCACCACGTAATACCGGAGAACAGCCAGGGAAATGAGCTCATTGTGGCGTCCCTTGATGGCCAGCCACACAAGCACCATAAGACAGGCAAGGCCGAAGAAAGGAAGAGAAACCGGAAGACCAGCAAGACACGAAGCAAGACTCCGAAAGCAAGACTCCAAAGCAAGAACAGCAAGACGTCACTCGCCCAAATCGGCGAAATCTAGACATGCCCAGCAAGGACGGCCCAAACAACAGGGTAAGGCAGCAAAACAGGAAAAAAAAGCCTCTCAGCCCATTCCACTGGCACCGCATGGCATCTGGATAGACAGATTGACAAGTATCAGCACGCGCGCAGTAAGTGAGCTGGCCGGGTAGCGCAATGGATAGCGCGTCGCTTTCCGATACAACCGGGTAGAGGCGGAGGTTGTGGGTTCGAGTCCCATCCTGGTCGAATGTTTTGCCCTAGCTCGGCGAGTGTCACCCCTGGTGTCTAGAAGAATGGATTCAGTGCTGGCCGCCCGCGTCCTTGGGGAGGCAGCCAAGCCCTCTTCACCCTGACTGAGACCCGCATTGCAGAGTAAGGGAATTCTACAACCGCAGCGCTTCATGGGGCACTACGCCCAATAGCTCACACCCGAGAAAAGGCGATGACTTGGACAGGTGTCATCAGGATTACGTCATCGGGTGCTTTTTACCATGATGTTACCAACATGGCTTCACTTCTTTTTTATTCATTGCTGGCAAGGACAGGTGAGCGAACACGAGACTTGCGTGCATCCTTATCGTGTGAATCCTTATGATTTGATGCAATGGTTACTTGTGTTGAGTCAGAGCAATATGCCTGCGGCAAACCAAAGTGCTGTAGCTTGCACACTTCATCACAAGGCGCCTGAGTCTTGCAAAGCCAAAGTTCACTGTAACGGTGTTGCCACAATAAGCACGAGTAGAACTGGTCTGGTGAATTGTCAGTTATGTACACGCTGGTTATACAACTCATTGGGTGACATGTAAAGCTACCGTCAGGTACAGAACCTTTCAACAACTAAAGAAGCAGCAGTCAGCATAGAGGGGCAATACAGCACACATACGCAGTGTCGTGCACCTGAAGGGTACATGTACCTGAAGGGGTATGTGCACCTGAAGGGAATGATCCAGAACAGAATGGCACACGATGCCAGTGACACAGAGACTGACGGACATCAATTTGCTTTGTGGGTCTGTCGTTTGTAACGATAGGTACATAGGTACATAGCCTCTCGTTTTTTAATTGATCTCATGTCATAGGCAAATGCACACCCTCCCTAAGCAGAACTGGCAACATCAACCCTCAGGCTTGACAAAATGAAAAAACATGGACACGTCATGGCGAGGTCAGTAGTTCAACAACTCATACCAGAAACGAGGAGGCTTCAGCCAACTTGCTAGGTTCTGAAAAGCCGGGGCCTGCCCCCTGTATGTCCTGGCCCCTGCCAAACATGTTTACAGTGCGAGTAAATGCGTGTCACGATGCATGTACGCATCCACTGCAGGCTGGCAAATAACTTACAAAGCAAGTAGCTTCTTTCATTGCTGGTCCCTCTACATCCCGCTCACATCCCCGTCCTTGTCCCACCAGGTGCTGCCCTCACACTGCCACTCCCATTGCCATCCGTTGTCTGTCCTTCAACACCGACTGTCCGCTCCTGCTTTACCGCTTGCCTGCCTAACCCTTCCCCCTGCTGCCGTGCATGGGCCGCTCCGCTGGTAGGCACAGCCGGTGCCCCTACGCTACCTCCAGGGTCACCAGCAGCTACTGGGGCCATGCCCTGGCCTCCACCCAACCACATGGCCACATCTGCAAGGCTGACATCTGACACCTGCCGACTCCTAGCAGCAGCCGCAAACTCCATCGCAGCAGGGCCGTCCAAGAGCGAATCAAAGCGCATCACACCACCGCTGTACCCGCTTGCACCTGCCAGGGTCATCCCATCATACCCACCCAGCCCACCAGCCCCACCCATGTTAGCGCCTGCATCCCCAGTGAAGCCGCTAACACCAACACCACTCAGACCACGCAAGCCGTTGGCGAGCCCGTTTTCACCCAGCCCCATGCTCAAGCTCTCCAGCTGGGCGCGCCTTGCTTGCTGGAATGCCGTGTCGGGCAAACCGGTGCCTGCTCCTTGCTGGGTGCCTGCTGCTGGCTGGGTGGCAGCCGCTCGCGGAAAGACATCCTGTGCAGTAGTTGCTGGTGGGTACAGGTCTCTGAGGAGCGAGTCCATGCGGCCAGGGCTAGAGCCGTACATGTATGGCGAATCCACGCGCATGGCTGGGCCAAGTAGGGACTCAATTCGCCCCTGGGCATTGGCAGGGAGGCCAAACACAGTCTCCGGCCGTGTGGCATCAACCACCTCTCTTAGCGAGTCGTTGCGTCCTGTTGTTGCTGCATTCAGCACACCCATCGATTCCGTTCGCACACGCCCCGCTGCGGCCGTCCAGCCAGCCACAGGGGGTGCCCGGCCCCACGCCCCGGCCGCACCATTGCCCGCGCCATTCCCACTGGTACCAGCCGACTGGGACAACAAGCCAGCAGCCAGAAGCACTGCATCCAGCGAACTGGTTGCGTCATTGCCCATCCCGGCCGCCGCACCCAGCACAGGCGCTCCCGGCCCTACCAACCCAGCCCCAATCAGCACATCTTGTGAAGCCGCCGCACTGCGTGGTGCGCCAACGAGCGACTGCTCTCCGGGCGCCATATCCCCCATTAACTGCTCGTGCATGCGAGGGGGCAGAACCACGCTGCCTTGCCGCAGGAAGGTGTCAAACAGGCCAGGGTCGGCACCCGTGAGAAATGCGGACGGTTTTCGAGACCCGCCCATCCCGGCAGGCGGATGCAGTACCCGAGCTGCGGCCTGTTGCTCCTGAAAGGAGCCTTGGTGGCGGAAGGCGGCCGGCGTGTCGCTTGGCACACGCAAGCCTTCTGGGGGTGCAGCATTCCATAGACCACTTCCAGAGCTGGGAGGCGACAGGGCGCCTTCAGCTGCAAGGTGTGCCGAGCTGTTGAAAGACGGCCCCTCCGTGCCAACCACGCCCCAGCCAACCCGCCCATTGCCACCAACAGCAGCAGCTGCAGGCGGGAAATCACGTGATACACGCTCCAGGCTGCTACCATTGGCAGCCCCATTAGTGCCTGTTGACAGGTCGTGGGAACTGATCTGGAGACCACTGCCACCGTACAATGGCTCGGACATGGGACCAACTACCTCAGCCCCTGCCCCTGCCGCGGCTGCAGCCGCTGCCAATGTCATGTCAGACGAGAAAAACGATGGCATGGCCTGCCGGGGCCGCACAGTTGCCCGCTGCAGCAGCACCTGCTGTTGTTCACTGGATGGCAGCAGCGGCTGGGTTGCATTCATCGCTGCCAGTACTGCTGCGGCTTTGGCTGCCATGGCTGGTGCCAAAGGGTTGTTTTGTCGATCATGAACTGCCCCACTGCCAAAGCCCCCCGCTGCTTGTGATGCTGCTGTGCGCGCAGCCTGGCGTGTTTGACGGGGAATGGAGGGTGGACTTGCGGTGGCAATGCCGGCATCTTCTTCCTCCTCGTCTGTAGAAACCGGTTCTTCCTTGAGCTTGCGTTTATCGGTGCGGTACACCTGCAATCATCATTGGGCACAGACCGCCACTGTGCAAATGCAGGTGTGAGCTTCGCGAATGAACGACACTAGAACAGAACACAATCATTGCGGAGCATGTGCAGGAACCAAGGTCCTGGGGTCGAACAGGTGGAGGCACCAGCAGTGCAACAGTTGAGGGATCTGTATCCCCGCATAGTAGAGCAGTCACCATACCCTTAAAGAAGAAGTGCAAGATGCAGCTGCTTAAAGTTGAATTGACATGAATGGGAATGGAGCATGGAGACAAGCAATGACATTCGCTGAAGAAGCATATGCCAATTACAAAATACAATGATCAAGGACTGCCATTGCCTTGTTCTGCCGTGCAAGGGCAGAAAGACTAAGGCAAAACATTTCCTCAACATTCTCACCCTATTTATGGACGGATATATTTCATGCATCTTCATCATTCCCACCACTACTTCCAGCTGCTGGTCTGGTGCTGCAAGAACTGAGCAATGGCCTCCCCAGGATTTAAGAGAGACCTTTCAAGGACAATGACGTTAGAGTAAGAAAACAGATGCCTTTCTTGACCAATCAATCTGAGTCAGAAAATCACCTTTTCACAACCCTTGCAGCGGCGGTGGTAGCCCGAGGGCTGCTGCCGGTCGCGTGCAAACTCAGTCAAGGGCTTGCTGGCATTGCACATGGAGCATTCCTTCGTCGCCTGCAGGGGTGTGAGAAAAACTATGCTAAACTCGCAGTAGTAAGACAGGCAGTGGTCAGTGGACCACAGCAACGCCAACAAAACAAACTAGATGTGCAGCACGACCAGCTTGACCAGCGACTGCTTGTCACACAACAGTATTAAGACATGTTGCGAATTTGACCAGGTCACGAGTTTGGTCAGGTGATGAGATGAATGTTCATGAGTGTATGATGAGGCTGCATGGACATGAGATAGGCCACTCATCGCTCAGCCCTGCGCCCACCTTCGCTGCTGGGTCCCCCACGTGCTCCAGAGCCTTCTGCGCTAGCAGCTCCTTGCGGCGCTCCGAGCAGCACGCCTTGCACCAGGAGTCCTGCAGGGACAGGAAACGGCCACAAGGAGCATGTGGATACATGCATGTGATGCACATCACTGATGCAGACAGCACAAACGTTAAACCTCGAAGGAATGGAGCCATGCCCTGTCGTGTTGCTAGCCACTGCTCATCATCATCATTATCATACATGGCTTTTCATGGTTCAACCCACGGTACTGCAGCTAGACACAATGTCTCTCCAAGCATGACAATCGTCATCAAGCATGCCAAAGCTTACTGGTAACAGGGTGCAAAGTACAAATGTCATCACTGGCAACGCGGTTCCAAGTTGAGAGTGGGGCACCCCTGCCTCTCCTTGCTACAGCCTCCTGGCCCTCTGGGGCTGAAGCCACTGAGTATCCTATCTTTGTTTGATGCTTGTCCACTCACCAGGCCACTTGTTGTGTATGCATGCTTCTTGAACATGGCTGCTGGCTTGACCTCGTGGCAACGCTTGCACTCCTTCTCCTCCCAGATTGCCGCCCCTGATTCAATGTTCCGCTGCTTGCGTGCGGCATGCTGCGCCCGCCTGCATCAAACACGCCAACCACTCAAGTCACAGTTTGGAATGGCACCTGCAATACTTCTGAAGTGGGCAGCAGCAAGGTGCAGGCACATTGTTATGGCAAGCCGAGTGAAGTTTTTGATCCTGACTTTTGACAGCGAGTAGCGACTGCGGCCATGATGAGAGAGGCTTGAGAACGTTCCGTTTTTGGCAATGTGATCAACATCATCCTTGTGACCCAAACCCTGCTAATTTGATTGTAAGCAGTGGTGTGCTGAAGTGCAACCATGACTTGCGCAACGAACTTGACAGTCAGCCATTCACTTGCCTGCACTCCCTGCACCGTGCGTCCAGTCCTGTTATCCTCCGAGCATCCTTCATAAAGGCATCAGCAGGCTTGCGGATTTTGCATATTGAGCACTCGCGTTCGGACACTCGCACACCAGGACCCTGCTCCTTGCGTTTTTGAGAGCTCTTGTTGAAGCATTGCTTGCACCAGCTGCGCACACACACAGCAGCGCATACTGGTCAGGCAAGCCGTGATACCAGGACAAACAAGTGGAACCAAGTTGAGAGGCGCACGCCCATGAGGCACACAGGCGTGCTCAATGCAGCATGGTTGGAGTGGCTGATGGACTATGAGGAATGCTGCATGTGTGTGACATGACATAAGGGGTCGACCCACAAGGAGTTTGACGACGCATCAGAGAGCACTGGGTGCAAATCCAGTGTTGCATCAGGTGACTCGGTCATTGAGCACAGGGGGCAAAGCCGTGTCATAGCAGGCCTTTGCCTGAGAGACGTACCTTGTGTAGCCCCCCTTCTTGGTGGGGTCTTTCCAGAATGATGCAGCAGCAAGCTTGACTTCTTTGCATTTGCTGCATGTCTTGTAGCCCGCGCTGGGAAGCTGCTGCGCTGCTAAGGCATTGGAAGCATCCGGAGAGCCTGCAGATGGGCCTGCAGAGGCCATCAAAAGGTGATGGAATAAAATGTCGTATTTCCTGCTATGTGATTTAGAGCGTGGCCGCGCTGGGATGCGGATTTGTGTGTCACGAGCCCGGTGTGTCACGAGCACGTAATGGTGATGGTGTCAGCGATGCTTGGTAATGTCATATCAGATTGCATAGATGGCCCGTAGCTAATCCCGACGTCCAGCCGGTCCACCGCTTTCGGTTGACAAACCCCCAAAAGAACCCGCCAAGACCAAAATGAGGACAGTTCGCAAATGCGATCTTGCTGCATCGTGCCCTTGTAGCCCAGGTTCACCATCTGGACCGAACCAAGATTTGGATTGCATTGGTGACAGTCAAACCCGTGTTTGGCCATGGCGCGTGCGTAATTAATTTGGCGTGTCGGTGGAGCTCGGAAGCCGCTATTGACGCAGCAGAAATGTCGCACAACGTGGACCTGGAGATGCTGAAGCAGTGGCTTACACGCTTAGGCGTAGATATGGCAGCGAACGCGCCACACGGTGTGACACACACAACAACAACCCACCAGGTGTGTGCACATTGCCAGCATCCACCTCACGGTACGCTCGTCCAGTTCAACAAAACCATGCCGATTCACCTGTCCAAGGCTGTCCATGCCACTTTTCATGCCGCAGGCAAGGCACCATAGCAGCACAGACCACAGGTGAGCATGGCACCATGCGTGTGACCATCACACACCCACCCTGCAAAAGGTGGCGCATTCATCACGTTTCCTTACCCATGCATAACCCAGAGCTGCCTGTCTCAGACTGGCATGCATGCACTCAGGGCTATCTCGACTTCATGCATGTTAAAGGTCGTGCAAAATGCTGCCTTGCTGTGCAGCAGCAGCAAGCAAGAGGTGGCTGAGCTATTAGAGCGCATTGGGCATGTGGAGTCAGGCCTGCGGACAGCTGACCACCTTGCCCATGCAGCAGCAGCACGTATCAGCGCCCACATGGCCAAAGCAGCAGGCGATGTGCCAGGACCTGAATTGAGAAAGACCAAGAGCCCTTTAAAGCCCAGGTGCAAGACCTCGACCTGGGCCTGCAGGATTACACTTGCTGGACAATTGTCATCGTGACGCTTCAGTCCTACCACCATTGCCTCCATTAGTATCTACTGTGCTTGTCGTAGCCATTCGCATTCTACGTCATCTCAGCATCAGAGTTCATCTGACACATAGGTCATGCCACAGCGGCGCTAGCCTCATACGCTCCGCAGACTGCCCTTCCCTTCTAGCCAGGCCCTCTGACACCATTTCTCCACCTTACATGTTCACAGGGCACGCAAGGTGGTTACCAAGGCCAAGGTAGCAGGCGGCGCTGTGCAGGCGTCTGCTGCCTCGCCTCCCCGCCCACTCCCGCCCGTCACCACTGCTCTGCGTGCCTCTGTGGCGCCCGGCCCGCCGCGTGGCGCCATGGGCCCGCACACAGACCTGCTGCGCGGCGTGCCCTCAAACACACCTCTATCCACGGTGCTGCACCAATACAAGGAGGCAGAGGTGGTGTGGGCTCATGAAAAGGTGGGTTTGAGGCGTCCTGTGTTGTTTTTGACACCTGTTGAGTTATCTCAGACCTTCCTTGCGGTCAGCTGCTTGAAGGAGACACTCTTCCTGCTTTTGCTGTGCTGTGGCCCGTGCATCTGAGAAAACATCCCTGGTTCGCCTGTATTGGCACTGCTCATACGTGCACACTTTGCAAACTGGTCCGCACTAGGTAGAATTACGAGCGCCAGTGTGCTGTGTTGAGCCAAAAGGTAGCAAAAGGACACTTCACCAGGGAAGCTCCAGGCTGGGCATTTATTCTGGAGCCCGAACGCAGGTTGCCCCTCTACATGTCAAAAGTTCCAGGATGCTCTGCTTGCCCTTTGCGTGCATCCCCAGGCTCAGTTGCGTCGCGAGACTGTCGAGCAGCGGCGGCGCGCCAACAAGGCAGATGCGGACGTGCGGCGCTTGACCCGCATGCTGGAGCACAGGACCCTGGACGTCAAGAGTCTCAAGTCAGCGCTCAAGAACAGGGACACGCAGCTGGACGCGGCCATCGAGAGGATCAAGGAGCTGGAGACACTGCTGGTCAGGTACAGACTCGGCTATGCAAGGGCGGTCAGTGCTGAAAACATGCAGAAAACAGTGTGGTACAAGTGAGTGCTACAGAAGTCACACGCGAGCGTTACAGCGTCGTGATGTCAGAGCAGGTAGGCCGTGGCACGGGCTTCTGAAAGCTGTCACACGGCGCACCGTCTGCCTTGCTACAAACTCTTGAAGCTGCATTATTTGAAGCGCACGGTTGTTTTAACGTGCTACTATCTTACCAATTCCGTTTTCATATGGCCATGGCCTAAGCAGCATGCCGTGCATGTGTTTCTGCGATCAGTCGTCTGGCATACAGGCAGTCACTCTCACACAGCGCACACACAATCGCCTCACAAGCACGTGCTGATTCCAAGGCTTGCGTGGCTCTGTTGCTCTTGTTGTTTACATGGCCTTCAGTCCGGGGAGGACTGCTCAGCGGGGGCGAGGGAGGGAGGAGGGAAAACAAGTAGCACAACTGTTAACTGCGTGGCACTGTTGCTCACAGGACCCAGGAGGAGGGGTCGGTGCGCGTGGCGGCCGTGTCCTCGGAGCGGGACGACTGCAAGGCCCTGCTGCTGGCCACACTGCAGGTGGGAGTGTGGCCTGTGGGTTGTTGGTATCGCATATGTGGGTATGTTGGGGTGAATCAAGAACATGTTGCAGGTTCTTTCCGCGGTGGAGGCATGAAGAATGTCATGTGCATCCCTGCACCTGCCTGCTGCACAATGTGCCCAATTATGCGCAAAAACTAGCATTGCTATGATTGCTGATCTCATTTGGGTTTCGAACATGGAACGCATCTGCTATTCACAAGGCAGGAACTTTTTTGCTCTGCTATTCAACCGATGATGCTGCATCATCCAGGTACCAAGGCTGCTCATGTACGCTCTTCATAGGCCATTGCATGCCTCTGGGCGTGCACTGAGCATTGCTAGCTAGTTCATGGCACTCTCACGTCATCATTGCACAGCATCTTCAAGCGCTTCACACGAGTTACACTGGGGATGATTACCATGTGCCTTGTGCAGCGGCTGGAGGCGGTGGATGAGGTGGTGCACAGGGCGGACGTCTCCAGCACCATGATGCAGGACAAGGTGAGCTGGGCAATCAGTCATGACCGCCGCGTCTTATTAGATTGCAAGTCAGGCAGGCAGGGCTTTGAACGGGCAACACTGTGATCGCAAATGCCACCATCTTATTGTGAACAAACGAGATTGCAAACAAGTCGTGTATCAAACCTGTGTATGCAAACCTGTGTATGCAAACCTGTCGAGATTGCAAACAAGTCGTGTCCAGTCCAGATGTAGCCCACGGCACCGCAGGCGGATTGAACGTTTATGGTGTGTTTGATGCCACTTAAAAATGCTTGATGACACTGATGGTCGTCTCACTGATAAGCAAGCGTCTGTGTGTTGGCGCGTGTGTTTTCAGATGAAGTCCCTTGAGGAGGAGCGGCTGCGGGCCCTGGAGGCCGCTGCACGCGCTCGCGCCGAGGTGGCGGACCTCACGGAGAGCAGACGCAAGCTGCAGTGGCAAAGCAAGCTGCTGGAGAAAATGAGCGAGGTAAGGCAACTGACGCAGGCATATGGTAGAGCGGTCCGTCACACAGGGGATTGGCAACTGGAGGGCAGACTGAGTTATCGTTTGGATGGGACGATAGAAAAGGGTGCTTGTAGGGTGGCTCAGCTTGCGTTAGTATGGCTGGGTGAGCGCTCGGGCACTAGTCAATTAAATCATAGCCTTCAGTGCTCCATTTCTCAGTCCTGGCTCGCCAGTTCCTTCAAACCCTCCTTCCCGGCCTTGCATGTGTGTAGGTTCAGCTGAGGCACAACAAGCGCAAGAGTGATGCTTTGAAGAAGCTCCTGTCTCCCGACCAACAGGCTGCTGGGCTGGGGGGCGTTGACCGGCGCAGCACTGCCACATCCGATCTGGATGGAGGGGCGGCGGCGGCATACCGCGAACTGATGGAGGAGGATGAGTCAGTTGATGCGGTGGCACTGCATGACATGATGCAGCGGGCAGGCTTGTGAGAGTAGGATGTTAGGTGGATCGGGCGCAAGCCATGATGGAAATTCATGAAAGGTCTGGAAGGCAAGGCAGACTTGGCCAGAGCACCAGGTGCTAGCCATTGTCTGGGGCACCAGTTCATGCAATGTGTGGCTGTGCCACTGCAGTCATTACCGTTGCTGCTGTGTTGCTAGGTGCATTTGTTGTGCACTGGCGCGGGGAGAAGAATGCTGCGCATTCTGTGCGCCTTGCCATGACCAAACGGTGGAATTTTCCTTACAGTGACATTGCGCCCTGTTAACGGTCTTGCAGATTGACCATCAAAATCATGCTGCGCAGTGTTGTGGTGTTGTTACCGTCTCGTGCTCAGTTTCGTCGTGCGTGAATGAAGCATTCAATGATTGACTGAGCGCTCCTACAATTGCACTCCCTCAGTGATTGTTCTAAACAGGAATTGACATGAACCTGCGGTAGCAACATCTGATACAGTTGTACTCGTTGCCCCACTACTGCTTGACACCAAAGAAGTCCTGCACAATGGATGTCAGTGCGCAACAATTGCTTGCAGCTCACGAGCCCTTTGAACAGAGAGGCTGAAAGGGTTGCCACCTTCGTCCACGCCACCTTGAAGTTTGCACATGCAAACGAGTGACTTTCAAGCAAAGTACACGATCATGGATGATTTCCTGCCAACTGGCCTGATTTTATTTCTGTTCTTGTGGGGCCTCGTTCTTTTACCAGGGCTTCTCAACCTTTCCACGTCCTTGAAAACCCCCCTGAAACTGATGCGCCAGTATATGCCAGTGTGGGCTGCTGGCTACATGTAAGAGGCCTCTGCTGGGCTGCCAGCTGCTTGTGGGACTCCACAGTTTGACTTGACCTGCTTTACATGAAGGAAACGTTTGACCTCTGGCTCGTCCACATGGATGCGTTGCTATGACCTGCTTCACTGTCCAGGTGAACCTGGGGTAGGCATCACGAACACCAGTCTGCATGGCAGGTCAGGCGGCACAGCCAATCACCTGCCCAGCACAGTGAGAAAGGCCTGCGAAGACTGCTGTCCGTTCCTAAGCACTACAAGCGATGGGCAAACTGGCAGCAAAACCAGCAATGGGCAAACTGGAGCAAAACGGACATTGTACATTTGTCACGTGCGTCGTTTCGCTTTTGCGTGTCCATGAGCTGCTCGCAAGCAACTGCGCTCGCCCTCTTCCACGCGCCCGACGAAAGGACCCTCCTTCGGTGCCGCTCGTGTCTTAGGTGAGGCCGAGTTGTGGCTGATCGAGGGCTTGCTCTGTAGATCATTGGTTTGTTGGTATGATTCAGCCGGCCGGCCAGCAGCTTGGGCAGCAACAACGCTTCATGGGGTGCATCGGCAGCTTATTAGGATTATGAAAGGTCTCTGCAGCCCTTGCAGCTGGGGGAAACATCATGGCCTTGGGGGACCCTGCCCGGACGGCAAAGCAGCCGCATGTTCTGGTTTGTTCATTAAGAGAAAGCATGCCAGCTGGAATGTAGCAGCCGTGTGGCCTCGCCGCTCACAAGCTGTGCTCGCCATGCAAGCAAGTGGCCAGGCGCAGCAGCAACACGTTACATGAGTTGTCGCTAGTGACGTGCAGCCAGCGTCAGCGAACGCCTCAGCCGCCAAGCCCAACAGTTGGGCTGGCGGTTTTCGCAGCTTTGGCGTGTACTGCGAGACCGTAGACTGCTTGGTGCCGGCTGCTCAGCACAGAGACTCCTTGCAACTTGTTTTGGTCCCTGTTGCCAGTCTGGTTTTCACGTCGGCCGACTGAGGTTTGCTGGTGCCCTTGTTTGTGCCCGCAGCAAGATGGGTTCCCTCGTCGCAGGCCAGGAGTTCCAGCACATTCTGCGTCTGCTGAACACTAACGTGGATGGCAGGAACAAGATTATGTACGCCCTGACTGCCATTAGGGGTCTGGGTCGCCGCTTCTCCAACGTGGTCTGCAAGAAGGCCGAGGTGGACATGAAGAAGCGCGCAGGTTGGTTGGCTGCATGCAGCCTCTTGAAGGCATAGCATCATCGTCATGGAGCAGGACCTTGCCAGCAGGGAGTCAGCATGCAGCAGAGAGCGTGGAGTCAGCATTCGTGCAGCCAGCCATTTGTAGTAAGCCAGCAGCAACCATGCAGCGCATAACAGCCTTCGACTGGATTAGACAAGCAACACATGGCGAGCATGCTATGCTACGGCCTGGAGCCAGCTGCGCATTTGAACAGCCATTCGGACAGCATTTGCTGCAGGGCCATGCTGCAAGGCAGTCCTGCCGGTGCTGTGGTTTGATTGCGAGACATCCGCTCCTTCAGTTGATCAAACGGACAAGGACCGCCAGCACAAGCACGTCCTTGCAGCCACTGGCAGACCTTCAGCATGGGCAGACATTGCCTGAGCCTGAGCTATCCACATCTGCAGCCTTACCAGACACCGCTTCCTCCTGTGCTTGTCTGCACGTACCCTTTCGCCTCCTGCTTCGAGAATAGTTCTGTTGTGCTCGGCATCAACCTTGGCATCATCCGCTGATCTGTCCGTACAGGTGAATGCTCAGCTGAGGAGTTGGAGCGCCTGATGACAATTGTTGCCAACCCACGCAACTACAAGATCCCTGAGTGGTTCCTCAACAGGCAGAGGGACTACAAGACCGGCCGCTACTTGCATGTGAGTATTCCCCCAAGCACTGGATTCCTAAACAAGAAGTTGCATCTGCTTGACACTGGTACGAGTAAGTTTGGGCGAATGTAACTGCTGTTGCTGCTTTGCGCCTGTTATTGGTGGACGGCATAGGTGGACGGCTGTTGCATGCAGCTTTTGCCAAAGCTGTAACCAATGCAATGTGTGCAGTTTGTTTCAACATGAGGTCGTGCGTAGGTCAACGTTCAATGCGCACACACAGTTATACTCCAGTGCGCATTCAATGCAATGCTCATCTTGTTCTGTACGGAGCTTTACTGACTGCTGTTTTGCTTGTTCACAGCTGACCTCCTCCGCCATCGACACATGCATGCGTGATGACCTGGAGCGCCTCAAGAAGATCCGCAACCATCGCGGTCTGCGTACCTACTGGGGCCTGCGCGTGCGTGGCCAGCACACCAAGACCACTGGCCGTGCCGGCAAGACCCAGGGTGTTGCCAAGAAGAAGTAAACAGTTGGCGGCTGGCGCTATGCTGATTGTGAGGCTGTGCTTGGGGTTGCTGCTGCACGTGCTGATTGGCCCGGAGGGCAGGTTTAGCCAGCGGGACTTCTTGGCTGTTGATTTTGTCTGCAGCAGGTTTTCCTGGGCTGCTTCTGACACTGCTGCTGTAGCGTGCTTTGTGTAGCAGCTTGTCGTTGCATCTTGTCCACTTTGTGACAATTACCGTGTAACATGGTGAAGACGTCAACGCCTGGAAAGCTGATCAGGTTCTTAAGAGATGGCATTGCCCCACTCGCAGTCCTGCTACATCAAGGGGTTTAAGGCACTGACATCTTGAAAATCACAGGGTTGCAGGGACAACCAGCTCGGATTTGGTTGAAAACAAGGTTGAAAACACCCTGCCTCACCGGTCCTTGCGTGGATTACGATTGGATCCTATCACTTGACTGAAACCATGAAAAAGGAAATTTGCCAGTTCTTGGGGGTTCACTGGCGCCAGTGTTGCGAGTACGTGTTGTGGGGGTCAAGTGTGCGAGTATGGACGCAAACAACACAGTGGCTTCGATGTCAGCGCGATCTACAGTTAGCGCAAGGCACAGCTGAGCAGGCCACAAGTTCGACAAGTTCCAGCAGGAGTCATAACAATAAAAGGCGTCCCCAGGGTCCCTATTTTGGCAGGGCATAGCAAGTGCTTCTAGACGCACTGGTTTTATGACTGTCCGGAGCCAGCTTACTTATGACATGCTGACACGATGGACCATCCGCGTTGTGAGATTGCCTACGCCAGGCCCCATGATTATGCCATGTGTTGCGCTTGCAGGCCTGGCCTCATTAAACCCTGTCGGACAGTCTGCTGTACAAATACATGCCCCAAGCCATCATGCACAGATGCATATCAAGCCAACCTCTTATCTGCTGCTGGAACGTGCTAGACGCGCATGTGCATTTGTTTGGGAATGAAGAGAAAGGGTCGGATTACAGACATGCCATCGAGTGAGACCTCATGCAGTATGGCAGTGTCATCGTTTACCAGGAATATGTCATGCGCATCCTAGTGGCAACATGCACTGCATTGCAAAACAGATGTATGGTACTACTGCTGGCAGCCTCAACCATGTTGCACTTCCTGAGCAAGGCGCACAAGCAAAAACCTTTGGAAGCTGTGTCAGGCTGCCGCCACTGCTACTACTGCTACTGCACATGCAGTATCCCGCACTGTGGGAATAGCTGGGACGAGGGGGGAAAAAGGGGTCAGCTGTTTATGCCTGGATGGCAACGGAGGCAACGGTCTTGGTCTTGTCCTCATCCAGCTCTGACACCTGCAGGCACATTGGGTAGGTAGATATATTTGTCCTGCTTGGCTGATCATGCACTGCCCTGTCAAGTTTCACACGTCATGAAAATGGCTGTGAAGCCTGCTCCAGTCAAAGGCTTGAGCCGCAGTCATGACAGTTGGTGAACATGACAATGTGAACCTGTCATTATAAAAATATCGTTCATGCTGGTCTGCCCTGTGAGGTTGACAAAAGCTGCTGTCATACATGGCCATGGGACAAACATATCTCCGACCAACCGTGCCTTTGTGTGACTGTGAGCAGGCCAACGAAAGGATGTTGGTGTATTTCGATCTGGCGGCAAATGTCAGCACCAACCTTCTTGATGGCTGTCGCAAGCTTGGTGGGCACGGCCTTGATGCCAGTTGCCAGCTTGGTGGCGGGCTGCTTGGCCAGGGAAGCGATGGTGGCCAAAAGCTGCTTCTTGGTGGGCAGCTTCTCGACAGCTTTCAACTGCACGCGCACACACGAGCACTGCTTGAGATCCGAGATTCAGGGGTATCTAGTGGCATCCAGGTTCCATCAAAATGCCCCAAATGAGTGCTTTGCACATCATAAGGGCAACATACAAGGAAGTGTCAAATAGGCTGTGAAACCATGGGTCCCTGCTGTCTGCGAGCCCCCTACTGTCATGGGGCCCTGCCATGTGGCCTCATCGCAACCTGTACAAGCTAAGCCTGTGATCACAAGCCACTCACGTCGGCGGGAGTGAGGTATCTGTTGTCCATCACCACGCATGACAGCTCTGTTGGCTTGGCTGGGGTCGTATTCTTGGGCGCGACCTTCTTTGCCTCTGCGAAGAGGTCATCTTCAAACTTGAAGTAGCTCTTGACGCCGTCCTGCATGGCGTCCTCTGGGAGGAATACCCACCCGTTGTCGCCCTGCAATAAGCGGGACGGTGAGTACAAACTTGTTGCACTGGTTGCTGCTACAACCAGTTGCCCGTTTCACCAACTTGCACATGCCTTTGCTGCCTAGGAAGGATTGCTTGCATATTGTTGCATCCTTATGGGGTTTGCAAATCCAATGGCACATGTGAAATTCGAGTTGAGTTGACTCTGGGTCCAACGGGAGGTGAGCACACCCAACGAGGATTAGGCCACCCAACATCTGGGGCTGCTGAGCTCCATGGGCGTGCAAAAACCTCAGCTTTCTTTTCAAGAAGTCGTCTGTTTCGTTGTCGATTGCCAACCATGATGGACTGCTGGATGCTCATGCTGCTGGCGCCTCGCAACTGCTTTGAAATCTTTCAGATACTTCCGTTCTTTAAAATGTTTAACAAAAGCAAAGTTGCATGCAAAATTGTATGCAAAGTCGTCCTTCCAACAAAGCAGACCACATTGTACTGCCTTCCGATTTGTAACCAAATGCTGCTATGCTCCATTACGCACCATGCTACGCTCCATGCATCACCATGCGTGTCTGGCATAATCCTAGGGTTAGGCTTAGGGTTAGGGTCACCACTGTACCATGCATGCCCGGCCCTTGTTGCTGGCATGGGAATGAGTTTGGCTTGGAAACCATTTGCAGCGGCCGCGGATTGTCTAAATGCCCCACTGCGACAGTGGCTGCATCACTTGCTGCCATGCCAGAGACATTGCACCTGTAAGAGCAGTTGGCTGGATATGCTACATTCTGAAGGAAGCAAGGGCATATAGCAACAGTGTCTGCACCGTGCCGTGTTTGGTAGGGTGCCAAGCAGCGCTAAATCAACTCTGTACCGACACTGTATGGCGCGAAAACCCGGTCAGCGTTGCGTGCTGAGCTCCGATTATAAAACCCCGACCCGTGCATGCGCGTACGGATATACCAGCTGACTATCCCATTCGACTGCGTCTGCTGCTCCCATGCTCTCTGGCGCATAGCATGCACATGGCAAGAGCGCCATGCGTGTGGACCACCGATTGCATACGCAGTGACAACGATCACATGCAGGCACATGCCGTATCCTGCGCTCCATACTCCACCTCCCCGTCACTCACAGTGCAGCCCTTCTCAACCAGAGTAGACCAGTCGGGCTTATCTGCCACGGCCACCTTCATGAGGTTGTTCTTGCACACATACATGGTAGCGTTCTCTGGCAGGGTCTTCCTGAACCGCTGCACAGTTGCGACCTGCGTAGCGAGCGTGACGGTCACGTCTGGCTGCCCTGCTGAAGTAGGCATAGCTGCACTGCTAACTCGCCGCTGCTGCTGCACTATGTGTCTGACGCCAGCGTCTACAAATGCGGCCGTGCCTGTACCACAGCACTCACGTCTAGCCCCTTCAGTCGCATGCCGAAGACGATGGAGCTGCTTTCCAACTTGGTCTTCAGATCGGATACAATCTCCTCCTTCTTCTTGCGGGAGATGGCATTCGTCACCTGCAATGACGTCCACAGCCACACAGCCCTTGTTTTTGCATGGCCGTGGCGACGGGGCAAGCATAATGGAGGGACCTGTGGCCGCGCACGACTGCTCGCTGGAAAACTGGAGATGGACAGCTGCGCACCCTGGCATACCTGCACACAAGCGGTCCGGCTGGGCTGGCCAGCCGGCGCGAACGCCTTGGAGCGCAGTGCCACGCCATTGAAGGCCCCCCTGCAGAATACAGCCAATGTGCTCCGTCATCAGCAAGCAGCCTCCAGGAAAGCCACATCAAGCACTGACGAACAAGGTTTGTGGAAGTACCTGACAGGGGTGTTGGCGAGCATTCTGGCAGCAAACGAGCGACTACCTGCCGTTCTATCGCTGCTCAATAGAGCGGTCTGCAGATTGGCTCCAGAGGTGTGTTGAAACGGACGTACTGCGACCGTTTTTCGTCTGCAGCGGACAAGGAAGCCCCACCCCGGCAGAATTCTTCCTTTTCAGCGACACTCAGGCGGAAACGCTGCAGAAGAGGATACCTCACAATGGGTAAGGCACTGCGCTCGGCCCAAACTAGCAGGGGTTGTTTATGTTGGCGGCAGGTCACAGCGAGAACATGGGTGGCGTAGATGGCGCTACAACGATTATTGCCGGCAGCTAAACTGCATCACTGCTGCTCAAGTGTGGCGACAGCAAGCTATGTTCACCCAGGTGGCTTGATCTGTTAAAACCTGCAGGTATCTCTCGTGACTCGCTGCACAAGCGGCGGGCTACCGGTGGCAGGAAGAAGACATGGCGCAAGAAGAAGAAGTGCGTACAGCCAAGCGATGAGTTGGTAGCAGTGCCCGTCTGTGACAGTACATGCACCATGCGTACAGGGAGCCCGGCAGCAGCTTTCATGCGTACAGGGAGCCGACCATGCATGCGAACGTATTGTGTGTCTTGCAGGTACGAGATGGGTCGCCAGCCTGCCTTCACCAAGCTTTCAACCAATGTCGCTGTGAGGCGGGTTCGCGTGCGCGGTGGTAACTACAAGTTCCGTGCGCTGCGCCTGGACCATGGCACCTACTCCTGGGGATCAGAGGTGAGGCACTGGCTCGGTTGTTCCAGTCCCGATGTCAGGCTTGCATGGGGTGACGGCACGGCCTCGCAAACCCTGCAGAACAGGGGTCACGACTGTCTCTTACACTGATTTACGTGCACATGACATGCAGGCCATCTCACGCAAGGTCCGCATCATGGACGTGGTGTACAACGCCTCCAACAACGAGTTGGTGCGTACCCAGTCGTTGGTGAAGAACGCCATCGTCCAGGTTGATGCTGCCCCCTTCAAGGCCTGGTACCAGACTCACTACGGTGTGGAGCTGGGTGGCAAGGGCAAGGACGAGGCTGTCAAGGTGGACGAGAAGAAGGTGAGCGCAGGGTTTTCCTGGGGGCAGGGGGGCAAGGCAATGGGGGGGGCAAAGGCAGGGTACAGCAGCTGCAGTCTGCATGGCAACGGCCATCCATGCATGGAAGCCATTGCTATGCCTCTAAATCCTTATCTCATGCGAGTGGCATCACAATGCGGGCTTCAACTGCTTTGTGTTGTCGCAGTCATCTGGGCACGTCAAGCGCAAGTTGAAGCAGCGCCTTCAGACACGCAAGCTGGATGTGCATCTCGCGGAGCAGTTTGGCACAGGTCGTCTCTTGGCGTGCATTGCATCTCGTCCAGGCCAGAGTGGACGCTGCGATGGCTACCTGCTTGAGGGTGAGCAGGAAGCACATTTACCGGCAGACTGTCACACCTCATGGGGTTGTGGGGGAGGTCACACAGTGTGCCAGCTTAGCAGGAAATGACAGAAGGCCCTTATCAAGAAAGCTCATGGTCAGCATACTAGCACAAGGTAGGGACTTGGGAGTTGCTGCAAGTCCGGTAAAGATAGTTACTGTGTGCTGCTGGTCACTGCTTGTCAGATCTATCAATCAAATGTTCATGTGATTGCCTGCAGGCAAGGAGCTGGAGTTTTACATGAAGAGGCTGCTGAAGAAGAAGTCTGGTGGCAAGCTATAAAGCAGCGTCAGTATCGTCTAGCTGTGTTTGCATGCCTGGTTCTAATTAGCAGATGGTGTAACAACCACTTTCACCATTTCTTCCAAGGCAGGCAGGGCTGTTGGATGCGCTGACGCACTACACACGTTCATCAAATCTAATCAAACGGGCTGGCAGGCTCTGCAAGGGTAGCACCAAAACATGTGATGCATTGCGTGGGCTGTTGCCTTCAACAGAGTCTCAGCCAGCACAGACCAAGCCAGCACACACAAAAGAAATTGCAACTATTTTGAAACGGCATTTCAGCATGAAAATAGGGACTCCGGTGATGTAGAAGTGGTACAGCTAGCGGAGGCTGACAAGTGTGTGACCAACCGCAGACCCCAAAAAGCATCAACATCTAGCTTCTGCAGCTAGCATGCACTCAAGCAAAGTTAACTCAACCAAAGTCTCGGCTAATCCAGCCTCGCAGCAGCTACAGCATTGAGCAGTTCCATTAGCTAGCAGCGATGGGACGTGCTGTTGCCAAGTTCTGAAGCCCTGTCTGCGTACACCAGTCAACATGCACAGAAGACCGATAGTACACCAGGCCTCACGTTTGCCAACAACTAAGAGATGGATGTCCTGCTGCGGAAGAAAAGAATGCAAGGCCCACACCTCAGGTCCACCTTTTGCTTCTCGGCAATCGGAGGTGACATGAAGGCTGTCTCTCTGGAAATTACAGAGAGAGAGAGAGAGATGCTTACAAATACAGTCACCGACGTCGTAATAGGCAAGGCAACCGACCCAAACCTAAACTAGTATTCCGAGGCCAGAAACAAAAAGACAGGGACACAGACTGAAGGCCGTGTAAACAATGACAAACAGACAGGGACAGGGCAGACAACACAGCAAATGCAGGCCTCAGCAGCAAAACCAGGTCCCTACCTTTCCTGGAGCGCCCAACCCCCCATTGTGACCCCCCCTTGTTCCTGCTTAGTGGCCGGCTTGCTCTCAGGCTGCTGCCACCCTAGGAACTGTCAGGCACCTGCCCGGTCGCCAACTCACCAGACTTGGTTGCTCATCCTTTGTTTCTAGCTTAGACCGTCTGACCCCTGCCTGTCAGCAATCCTAGCAACTGCCAGGCCCTGACACGGTTGCCAGCTCGGGCCCAGACTTTGTTTCCCGTGTTTTGTTTCAAGCTGCGCCTTGTCAACCCTAATGCCTGACAGCCTTGGGCAGTACGCCTTTGCTTGTCCACAATGCTTTGACCTGTGTGTTCTTTGCGCTTTGAAGTTGCCTTCTGTTGCTCAGGGTTTATTAAGACGGTATCCAGCCTCGTCTCTTGCATGGCTTGCTAGCGTTCGCGCTCAGTGCATGTGAGGCCCCCTGATGCAATCAACGTATATTTTATATGTATATATACACACAAAAGAACTCACGAGCAAACAGCAAATGGCTCTACGAGCTCAGCTAATGGGCACGCTTGCTTTGTTTATCATCTGCTGACACATATGGAAAGAGAAAATGCATAGATCGTGACATTGGTCAAGTGCTGGTACACGAATATAAATACACACACGGTTTGGCAGAAGCTCAGCAAGGCTGTTCAACATCGGAATGTTGTGGAGTGTTAGGGACTGTAGGTTACTCTGATCGGCCATTGGTTGGCCCGTGGCCAAC
>QAXH01005276.1:0-13200 GCA_004335635.1 Chloromonas sp. AAM2
TGGTTTGGGTGCACGGGCATGGACAATGTGCGGCTTGCGGAATCAATGCCGAAGAATGCTGCCGCGGTGAGACGTGCAATTTTTAAACCCTGATTTTCGGTCTGACGGCTCTAAGTCCGTCTGACCGCTTTTAATCAAGCATTATAGCCTTTATTCAGCTCATCCATCAGACGAGTTATCCGTCAGATGGATTACAAAAAATATCTACCACAGGATAAATTAATAATCATACTGCCAGCGTAAATCTATTCCCTGTCGGTTGTCATCTCCCTGAGTAATCACTATATCTAAATTCTCATTGAGGATGTACTCCAGAATGAAGAGTGTTTCCGGCGTAGTTCCGCTAATTTCATTTATGATGGCAAAGAAGGTTTTCCGGTTCAAATACCAGTTCAAATACCAGCCTGTTTTAATCGAAGTTTTACCGTCTGAACTGGAATTATCGATCTGTACTACATCAATACCTAATTGTTGAGTGGCAAGTGTTTCCACTTCATTTAATAGTACATCAACAAGAAGATCGGTCGGTGAGGAACCACTGCCTCCACTGACCACTTGTTGCCAGGATTCAAGCGCATAACAGGGTTTATTGAAGAGCGTGTAGCAAATAATATCCTGTTGCTCCATGAAAGGATCACTCTCAAATCGAAATGAGGGATCTTGTGCATTACCTTCTATGATATAAAATAAGGTAATCGGGTCACCGGTTTGTTTTTGTGCGGTTCTGGGGATATAACTTGTTTTAATGAATACATCGGGTTCAGCGATCGGTCCACTGAATGTAAAGGTACCTTCATCCAGGTTAAATTGTTTACCGAGAGGGCGAGCATATCCTCTTTCGGCATTTAAGCTGCCAAAAAGTTCAAGCTCAGTTCCTGTTCGTTTTTGTGCATCAAGTTCTCCGGTGAGTGCAATCTCCAAATCGAGATACCTGCGGTTTCGTACTAAAAAGTTTCGTTTGATCTCAAATTGCATATCAATTGACATAGAATCATAAGGGCTGAATGAGGATAATTCTTCTTCTTCAAGGGTAACGGATTCCACCGAACGCTCCCCAAAATCCTGCAGAAAAATAAAACCATTTTTAACTGACAGGTTCCCTGATAATGTTGGACGAAATGGGTTGCCGCTCAAACGGCTGTCCATATCTACGGTGAGGTTGTAATCATCTGTATTTGCGGCCCTGAACCGCCTTGCCCGTGTGCTAATGTCAACATAGGTAGGGCTTATGCCCTCAAGAGAGATAGTTCCATTTGCTGTAAACAACCCGCTGCCGCTTTTCATGCTATAATTCTTAAGCTCAAGTCCCTGTTCGGTGAAACTTAGGTCTGAATTTATCGATGATAGCGTGATACCGGCAACAGGGATGCCAAGCTGTCCGCTATGCAAGGTCAAAAACCCATTGGTTGAAAGTGCGCCAAGCGGCCCGGAAAGATTTAATTCTGCATTCAGAATTCCTCTAAGTCGGTTGGTATATCTTTCGTCAAGAAAATCATTAAACACAGAGATGTTAAAATTATCGGTAACCACGTTTACCTGAAGCGAGTCATCATCATCAGGTGTATTGATTTCAAATGTGCGAAAGTTGACCGATAGGGGAATACGGGCGTCTATCTGTGCAGCTTTTTGACTACTGGCATCGATCTCCGCAAAAGTTGTGATGCTATTTGCCTGGTGGTTATATCTGAATTCAGCGAAAGCCGAATCTATCCGCACTCCAGATAATGTGGGATTTCCAAGGCTAAAGAGTCCTTCCATATTAGGTTCGCTGACCGTACCGGTAAGCTCTCCGCTGAAACGAAATAATCCATCCGTTTGAGTAATATTGATGGAGTTTAGAAGATTTTGAAATTCTGACAATTGCACCGGATTTACAACCAGATTACCGCGAACCTGCTCATCAAAAAAGGATTCATCCAGGGTAACAGGGTCAGCGGGAATGAAGGGGATATCAAGATTGCCATTTATTTTTTCCTCCCCATTCATGGCCATTCTTAAATTTGCATTCAGGCGTTCATTTTGGAGATCAAAATTAAGATCCAGGGAATCAATATTGGTGCCTCGATACGATAATTGCGTGAAATCTAAACGGCCATTTCCAAAAAGTTTTTCCGGGCTGTTGTATATAGATAACGTACCGGATAGCACCCCGTCAATAAATCGTTCATCAAATATTATTTCCTGAATGGTTCCAAAATCAAAATCTTGCCCGGTAACCCATATTTCTTGCATCACGGAGTCAGCGTAGGGAATGGCGAGGTTCAGGTAGGTGCCGCCTGGCGAAAGTAATAAAAGCGTGTCCGTTTGAATGGAAGCTTCCTGATACCGGAGATTAAAAGGTTGCTGCAGTGAAAGGGTGCGTTCTGGAGTTTGAAAATCAAATTTATTCCATAAAATGCGAGTATTTAAAGAATCTGGATGCAACTTATAAGACCCGGACTGAGAAATCTGACCTGCATCGGCACTTGCAATATCAAAATTAAAAGATCCTGCTATAGAATCAGCGGAAGCAAGTCCTTTTGTGTTGAGCCGAATATCCTCCAGCCCAAAGCCATTGAAAGCTGGCTCAATTAGTTCAAGAGAAGTATCGTATCCAAATTGCTCTCCAATCAGGATATTGGTTTGTCCAGAAATTGATTGAGCGGTAAATAATGTATCATATTTAACATCGGCCAAATCTATATTTCCATCAAACCGTATTTTCTCTGGGGATTCGTTCGTGATATTACCATTTACCTGCCCGGTAGCATTAAAAACAGTGGTTCCCAACAAGGAAGCAAGCGGTTGCAGATTCTTGATTTGAACATCCAAAGAAATATCGTTTTTTGGATCGGTGACATCGTAAATATTCCTCCGGGCTGAAAAAGATCCATCTATCAGATCGCTTCGAAGTTTGGCAATGGGTATGCTGAGAATGTTTTTTTGATAATTTGCCTGTATTCCCAATGAGTCAAAAGCCGCTCCGTTTACAATACTTGAGTCAACACTAAGCCGGGCACGTAATTGTAGAAAACGCGGGTCGAAAGAGGTTCCGCTTCCGGTTGCTTTGAGATTGATGGATGTAGGAAAATCTTCTATTCCGTAAATTTCCCGTGCATCAAATTTTTTGGTATTTGCACTGAACTGATAAGAAGCTGTTTCTGTGTTCATGAAGTCATTTAGAACAGCAGATATTTCAATGCTGTTATCAGTGAGTTTAATAAAGCCACTGCTTTCCATTGTATTCTTTGTCAGGCTCCCTGATAGGCGGACATCATTGAATTCTTGCCCATTTACAGAAATTGGCGGTCCTGAAAAGCTTTTCCTGCCATTTAAGGACTCAACACCTGTTATTATTGATGAGGATGGTTTACTAAGCTCATACGTCCATGGCTCGTCGGTAAGTTCGAAGCCTTGACCTTGCAGGTTAAACAAAAAGCTAATATTTGTATTCAATTCCTGATTATTAAGCCATGGGCCAAGGTTAACATTGTGAATCTGGGTTTGTAGGTCCCATTCAGGTTTTTTAGAAAACAGGTTTTGAATAGTGCTGTGCGAAATAATATGCTCTTCTCCGGAATTAAGCTGTAGCGTTGTC
Organism: Chloromonas sp. AAM2; assembly: GCA_004335635.1. Lineage (NCBI taxonomy): Eukaryota > Viridiplantae > Chlorophyta > Chlorophyceae > Chlamydomonadales > Chlamydomonadaceae > Chloromonas > Chloromonas sp. AAM2. The sequence continues at coordinate 3,578 of QAXH01005276.1, forward strand.
TTAGCTATCTCATCTTTAATGGACCCGGTTCCTTGAAATGCATCAACAAAATGATCCTGATAATGGAGTTCATTGATGGTAAATGCCCAATTCAGATTTATTAGAGAAACATTTTGAGGCAGGTAGCCCTCCATTGATGCTTTGATGGAACCAATATTCATCTGCAGGGAGTCATTTGAAAAATGGGCAAGGTCAATATTTCGAGCCGAAAATCCCAGATTTGTAATAGAAGGATTGGTTGTTAAAGATATGTTGGAGGTCATACGAAGATCATCAAAACCGGAGCCTTCTGCAGTGAGTTGTAGATTGAGGGAGTCAAAGCGTCCCGTTGCAGAAAGAGAAAACTGAACCTCATCCTGAAGAATATCTGCGCTTAAATACGGCTTAAAGTCGTTTAGAAACAGAGGCCGGGCCTTCATTTCTGCGGTTAATGTAGAGTCAGCTAAATTGCTTCTTGCCTGTGCTTCAAATAAAGAACTTCCCGTACCTATCACTAATTCGCTTAATGTAATAATTTCATTTCCATAAGTAGCTGACAGATCAAAGGATAGGGGTTCAGGTAATCGCCCTTCCTGTATACGAAAAGAAAGGGAAGACAGGGACGCCTCAGGCTGCTCGGTTGATTGAAAATGACCGTTAGCATTCAGGCTTTGAACTTTGAGCATACTGTCAGGCAGAAAGGAGGGAGACCAAATGAACAGGTTACTTTGTTGAACACCTATATTTTGAATATCAAAATAAAAGTCATTCTCGCCGGCTTCATCCTTAGTAGTTTCGGTTGGGAGTTGTACTGCATTTTGAAGATTGAACGCCCCGTTTTGCTCTTCCAGGATGTTTGCATGGAGTCCCATTATCTGAAGATCAGAGATCGAAAAATGTTGCCCGAAGAGACTCCAAATATTATACGAAACAGAGAATTCCTGCAGCTTGATAAGGGTATCTGAGGCTACGGTAATTTCCAAGTCATGAACACTAAAATCTTTCCAGAGATCTCCTTTTATATTTCCTATGGTCAGGGTTCCGTTTATGTATTCACTTCCTACAGAAACAGCCTGTTTTTTAACAAAATCATGAACCGGACCGGTTGTCAAAGAATACCGTACAGCTGCCGCAATGATGACGGCAGACAAAACCAGCCATCCTGTGGCTTTTAGCAGGCGAAAAATAATATGTGGTTTTTGTTGGTTCATATCTAAAATGCCTGTCCTATACTAAAATGAAGACCCCATCGATTCCAGGCACTTCCGAAATTTTGTCCACGGTAAATCCGAAGATCTTCATTGGTTGGATTTACCTTATATGCCAAATCAACCCGAATTGGACCAATGGGAGACTGGTAGCGAATACCTCCGCCGACTCCATATTGTATGGGAGACGAACCTATATCACTAAAATTACGCCACACCTGGCCTCCGTCTAAAAAAGCAGCTATTCCAAAGCCTTTGATTATTTCCCTAAGATTAAATCGAAATTCTGTGTTGAAGCTTAAGGTTGCGCTTCCTCCAATGGGCACATACCGATTAAAGCTGCCATCGTCGTTTAGTAAAGCTCTTTTTGGTCCTAACTCTTGTCGGTTCCAGCCCCGCACCGAATTGGTTCCGCCGTTATAAATTCTGATATCGGATGGCAAAGAATCTTGTTTTGAGTAATAAATTCCTGACAGGTTAAGCCTTTTTGCCCAGGTTATGTTGTCAGTCAGGGAGGTGAATTTTCGTGTATCAACACCGGCTTTCTGAAAGCTAAAAGTTGACTCTCCAAATAAACCGGATAAGTCCCAAAATGGCTGGATTGACCATCCTTTTCTACCCCGGCGTAAATTCTTAGTGTAATAACCATTTAAATTAAATGAAGAAACATTGTAAGAAACGATGGAGTCAGGTAAACTGATCCGTGAGCTTTCTGAACTCTCATTATTTTGCGAATATTCGTAGGAGATGCTCCCGGTTAAATTAGCGCTATACTGATATAAGAAACTTGTGTTAAGTCCTCCCCGGTATATTTCATAAGAAGGTTCGAGTTTGTGTTCCCAAAACGGGGAAAGGTTTAATGAGCTTTTGGTGTTGTAGAGATAAGGAAATAGATAATTGATCGATAATCGTTGTTCAATTGCTGATACCGTACCGGATATGTTGAATCGCTCACCACGGTTACGAACGCTGCGGTGAGTCCAGGAAGCTTGTCCGCGGAACAGTTTATAAAAATCAGCAAAACCATCATCAATCCGCGTTAAGTTGCCGATGCCGCCCTGCAGTTGTACCGAACGTTTAGGCATTTCTTTAACCCGCACTTCCACATCCAGGGTTGAGTCGACCGGTTGGTCCGGAATGGAGATAATCGCGAAACGAAATAAATGGTGATTAAATACTTCTCGTTGGGCTTCTCTGAGGGTACTTTCCCTGAATACTTCGCCAGATTTAATTCCCGTTTCCCGAAGAATATATTTTTCTTCTAAACTTTGTGCCCCACTTACAAACAGGGAATCAAAATGAGCACGCGGGCCGGGAGCATTAACAAATGTTACGGTTGCTCTTTTAGCAGCGCTGTCAATGGTTGCCTCTACGGTGCTTTCGGCATAGGGGAATCCCAGATTTCGGAAAATACCCACCAGGCGCCCTTCAATTTCTGTTTTATTTACGGTTTCGAAGCGCTGCCCAGCTTTATATGGCAGATTTTTTCTTAACCGGGAAAAGGTTTGGTCGTCATAAATAAAAAGACTGTCTTTTGGTGAGGCGTTTAGGCTAAAATTCACATTTTGAATACGTATCGGCTGATTTTCCACGATTTCAAAAACCAATTCTTTTTGCCAGGATTTATTCAGGTCTTTAATGCTATACGATACTTTAACATCGTCAAATCCCCGCCGTTGATAAAACCGCTGTAGGCGAATTACATCTCGTCTAACTTCATTCTCATTGAGCCGCATACCAACAACTTTCCAAAAAATCATTTTCTTGAAGGCTGATGGAGGTTCATTCGAAATAGCGTTTCTCAAAACAATCCCTTCAAAGGTTTTATTTCCTTCTATACTTATACTCCAAACCCGGGGCGCAATAACTTCTTCAGCTGCATCTTGTCCAAAAACGGCAGAGGTAAAAACCAATAAGAAAAGTGGAAGGATTAAAAGTTTTAAATTAGAAGTAATCAAGCCGTCGGTTTATATTGTTGGGGTCTTAGTATAAGCGAATGTATCGTTTCTATGAAGTATAAGTTTTAGAAGAAGTTATTTTTATGTATAAAAATGCAGGATTTATTTTAGTTTTTTTTCTGGTTTTGGTTTCGTGTAAAAGTACGGAAGAATTTACCGGTTTTTCTTACGATCCGCCTGACGTTACAAATACCACAGATAAAGAAATTAAAGAGCAACCTCGCAGGGTAATTGGCGCAGGAACTCCGAAAGTTTGGGTTAATAATGAATTTGAAGGAGCCCGGTTAAGTGACTTTGTTGCCGTAAATGATACCCTCTTTGAGATTTATATAGAACCGGAAAACGCACCCATTAACAACAGCCCCTGGTATGCATTCAAAGTTTGGAGTGATACCGTTCGGATGGCCACCTTAAAACTGAATTATATGGATGCTGAGCATCGATATGTTCCTAAATTATTAAGCTGGGTTGAATCCGATAGCAGTTGGCAACAACAAATGGAATTACCGGTGAAATATGACTCCGCCAAAGGTACCGGAACATTTGAAATATTGTTAACACCGGATCCTGTAATTGTAAGTGCACAACCGCTGAATACCTCTTCACAGTTAATCAGTGAATTGAATGAACGCGAAGTACTGGGGAAAGATTTTGTGAATATTCAACAGGCTGGCAAATCAAAATTAGGACGCCCTATATGGATGTTGGAAATTACAGAGTCATCATCCCAAATAGCTCCTGTGTTAGCCATTGTAGGGCGGCAGCATCCGCCGGAGGTTCCGGGTTATGTAGCTTCTTTGTTTTTCCTGGAAGAATTAGCCTCCGACAGTGAGATTGCCACAAGGTTTAGAGAAACTTTTGTCGTACAGGCGTTTCCATTACTGAACCCGGATGGAACCGATATGGGACATTGGAGACACAACGCTGGCGGCGTAGACCTCAACAGAGACTGGCAAAATTTTAATCAACCCGAAACAAGAGTGGTTCGCGATGAATTACTGGCTTTGGAAGCGCAGGAAAATCGAAAATTATTTTATGGGATTGATTTTCATTCTACAAATGAAAATATATTCTATCCAATTGATGAAGAAATTAAAACCGATCCAGATAATATCACTCAAAAATGGACCAAAGCGGTATTAAATGCTCATCCTGATGTTGAGTTTACTGTTGAGGAGTTCGATACGTCCTCCCCGATTGCGAAAAATTGGTTTTATCATACCTTCGGAATTGATGCCGTCACCTATGAAGTAAGCGATAATATTGAACCAGAAAAACTGGAACAAATTTCGCGCTCAGCAGCACGGTCACTCATGAGCTTATTATTAGAGGAATGGCATAAAACAACTCTTGAAAACTAATATTCGGATACACATATTCTAAATAAAAAGAAATACTATGGACATGGCAATGAAAGGGTCTCAAATACTAATTGAAGGTATACAAAACTGGAAGCTGCGACTTGTTTTAAGTGCGCTGCTATGCATCATGGGGTTAGCAGCCCTGATAAGTATGGCGCTTGGGCTGGTTATAGATCTTACCATTTTAGATAAAACGATTGTGAGTATCGCCATATTTATGGTAGGTACACCTGCATACCTGATTGTCAGTAAACTTGGGAAAGTGGATCAGTACACAATTGCTGGCTTTTTAAATGAAAGTCTGCAGGAAGTGCAGGGAGATGCCGAAGTCTTGGTCCGAAAAGAAGAAGAACTTGACGAGGAAGAATTAGACCGGCGCGAACAGCTGGAAGAGTTTTTTACGGAAAATCCGCTGTATAATTTTCTGCCCGATAAGCCTGTAAAGCAAGCCTATTTTTTGTTCGTAATCTCACTGATAGCAAGTTTTGGAATTTGGTATATGGGTTAAAGCACGGGTAAAATTTTTCCAACTGCTTCTCCAAAGCCAACTCGGAATCCATCTCCACGTGCAAAAGCGGTCAGGGTAATTTCATCACCATCTTGTAAAAAAGAGCGATGCTCTCCTGTTGGTAATGTAAGAGGTTGCGTTCCGTTCCACGCTAATTCCAGCATAGACCCATAGCTTTCTTCTGATTTTCCACTAATGGTACCTGATCCAAATAGATCACCGGCCCGAACGTTGCAACCATTAGCTGTGTGATGCGCAAGTTGCTGAGCGATGGTCCAATATACATTTCGATAATTTGTTCGGCATATTCTAAACGGCTCGGTCATTTTTTCTGTCTTAAGATGAGCTTCCATTTGGATATCAAAAGACGATGGATTTTTAGGGTTGAGATAAGTAAGTGGTTTCGGCGATTGTTTTTGGGCTGAAATTCGAAAAGGCTTCAGAGCTTCAAGGGGAACGACCCACGGAGAAAGAGTAGTGGCCCAGTTTTTAGCCATAAACGGGCCAAGTGGCTGATATTCCCATGATTGAATATCACGGGCACTCCAGTCATTGAGCAGAACGAGCCCAAAAATATGGGATTCAGCATCATCCACGGAAATGTTGGACCCAAGTTTATTTCCTGTTCCGGTTATAAAGCCCATTTCAAGTTCAAAATCTATGCGTGCAGAAGGCTTAAAAGTTGGGTTTTTATCATCGGCATCAATTATCTGTCCTTTAGGCCGATGTAAGTCAGTACCGCTTATAACAATGGAGCTGCTTCGCCCGTGATATCCCACCGGCAGGTGTTTCCAATTAGGCATCAAGGCGTTATTTGGGTCACGAAACATACTCCCGACATTTTTGGCATGCTGTTCGGAGGAATAAAAATCAGTAAAGTCTCCAATCTCAACAGGAAGCACCATTTCTACTTTGTTTTGTTGTTTAAAAACCTGTTCCCGCAGCAGTGCATTATCCCGAAGTTCCGGATTATCTGAAGCAAGGAGGTTTTGTAGCCGCTTACGTGCTTCCGACCACGCAGGCTGTCCTAAGCTTAAATAGAAATTTAAAGTAGCATGCTGAAAAGCAGATTTATGATGAAGATGTGGGCCATTAAAAAAACCTTGTTTATCTAAAATGAAAAGATCTACCACATATTCACCAATTGCAGTGCAGAGATGGATATCTCCCTCATCGGTTTCATAAGCTCCATAAGGAAGGTTCTGAAGCGGAAAATGAGAATCGTGTTCAACCGGAATGAAAGATCTTTTCATGAGTTATATTTTTATGACCGCGAATATAATGGATTCTAAAGTAGCTGTTTAAAGCGTAATGCTGTAATATGGAAATCGCTAAAAATTGCTTATTTCCCTGTTTTAGCATTTATTCAAATCAGAGAAGATAAATTTACAATACACCTGTAATTATGACAAAATCGGAGGTAATCAAACAGCTATCTGAGGAGCTTGATCTCACTCAAAATGAGACCGAACAGCTCTATGATAGCTTTGTTAGTGGTCTTACTACCCTACTCTCAAAAAATAAAGGATTTACGTTACCAGGCTTTGGTAGTTTTTATTCTGAAGTAAGGCCCGAACATACATCTTATAATCCTCATTATAAGCAAATGATGAAGATTCCTCCCAAGAAAGTGGTTCATTTCAATCAAAGTAGTACGCTGAAGGAAGAAATAAACGAGGAAAGCGATGAGTGAGAAGGTAACCTATGGTGAGATTATAAATGCACTCGCTCAAAAAACGGGATTTAGTAAAAACAAAAGTGAAGCTTTTAGTAAAGCACTCATTGCCCGAATTAAAAAAGATCTTGATGAAACCGGAAAAGCGTCAATCACCAATTTTGGCAGCTTTAAAGTAAAAGAAATTGCAGAAAGGCAGGGACGAAACCCTCAAACCGGTGAACCAATTACGATTCCCGCTCAAAAAAGAGTTACTTTTAGTCCATATAAAGCTCTTCGGGAAGTTGTAAATGCCAAATATGCTCACCTTGAATCTGAATTGGTCGAAGAATCTGCAGACAGTACAGTAACTAAGGATGAGAAATTTGATTCAGAAAAAGGAGAACACAAACAAAAGGGCGTAAATAGTAATATGCTGGTTATCATAACTGCAATTCTGATGATTGCTGTAGTGGCGATGGCCTCTGCCTGGTTTTTGTTAAACAAGGAAGACAGGAGCGTGGCTCAGCAACAAATAGAAACTTCAGCTGAGCGCTCAACGATTGTTAACAGTGCGGGTACGCAAGAAAAAAGGGAGGTATCCAGCAAAGAACAAATGAATGTTGTTGCCGATCAGCAGGGCCAACAACCAAGTAATACCGAGATTGCGGAAACAAAAGCGGCTGCTCCCTTACCTGAGATGCGTACGTACAAAGTGAAATCCAATGAATGGTATTGGAGGATCTCAAAGAAAATATATGGTAAGGCGCAATATTGGCCTCTCTTATTTGAGCAGAATTATACCGTGGGCGATCATCCTGATTCATTAGCTGAAAATACAGCGTTAAAGATTCCAGAGCTGCAGGGAGACATGGGCGATTTAACGACAGCTGACTATCAAAAGCTATTTAAGGCAACGATGATGGTATCTGAAGCCTATCATAATGCGGGGCTTGAAGAAAAGGCCTACGAATATGCAAGCTATTCAAGAAAATGGGAACGGGCGGCTACCCAATAATAAATTGATCAAAGGGTTACTAAGTCCAGGAGAATAGCATCGGCAATTTTTAGCCCCTTTGTGGTAAGTTGAATACGGTCATTGATCCTGACTTTCCCTTGGTCAGCCAGTTTTTGCAGGTAGCTTTTTTGTATGAAATTAAAGTGAAAGTCATACTTTTTTTGCAGCTCATCAAAAGAAACGCCTGCCCGGGTTCTGAGGCCAAGCATCAGCCGTTCTTCTGCTAAGTCATCCAGATTTAGGTGTTCTTTTTCATGTGGCGTTGCCCAGCCGCTGGCCAGGTAATTTGTGATATTTGGCTTGTTACTCCATCGGGTGGCCGTGTTGTGCTCATCATCCCACCAAAAAGAATGAGCTCCCGGACCTAATCCAAGGTAATTTATGTGATTCCAATAGTTAGAGTTATGAACGGCTTCTTTACCCGGTTTAGCATAATTACTGACTTCATACTGACGTATGCCAGCCTTCTTAAGTTTTTCCACAACGAGATCAAAATGTTGAGCAACGATCTCATTATCAGGCGGCAAAATTCGGCCTAATTTAACCTGTTTACCAAGTCGTGTTTGGGGTTCAACTGTGAGGGAGTAAGCAGAAATATGGGGCGGATCAAACTTCAGGATCGTATCAATGTCATGTTCTAATGAAGTCAGCGTTTGCCCGGGATTTCCATAGATGAGGTCTACGGTGAAAACATTAAAATCCGAAGCTTGCAGTAATTCAAGACAATGATAAGCTTCCTCAGAATTGTGAGCCCGGTGCATGAAGGTAAGCAGTTCAGGATCAAAGGTCTGTACGCCCATACTGGCTCGGTTTACCCCGGCGGTTTTCAATCCGGACAAAAAATCACCCGTCACATCATCGGGATTCATTTCAAAAGTGATTTCACTTGTATCAGCGTCAAATACCTTATGAATAGCATCCAGGATAGAGTCAACTTGTGATGAGGACAAGAGAGAAGGAGTGCCACCTCCAAAGTAAATAGTTTTTAAGGTTTCTTGTGTGAACCGTGAATCCTTTTTGGAATGAATTTCGCGTAGCAGCTCATCTACAAACGCTTGTTTGTAATCTTGCCGGGTCACAAAATAAAAATCGCAGTAAGAGCAGGCTTGCTTACAAAAGGGTACGTGTATGTAGAGTCCGCTCACGGGAAATGATTAATTATAAATGCTCAATGTCAAATGGCAGGTTCCATTTAACATTGAGCATTTAAACAGTTTAAATTTACTTGGAATAAAAAGGATTTTCGTCGTACTGATCTTTTTGCTGATAAGCGCGGGAATACTTCACGTAATTAGAAGCATATTTTGGAATAGATGCGATCTCATCTTCGGTTAGCTTACGGGCTTTTTTGGCAGGTGAACCCATATACATATAGCCACTTTCCAAGGTTTTTCCCGGCGGAACCAAGGAGCCTGCAGCAACAATTACATCAGGCTCTATAACCACCTCATCTAAAATGGTAGCATTAATCCCAATGAGAACCCGGTCGTTGATAGTACAGCCATGCACTACAGCGCCGTGCCCAATAGTGACTTCGTTTCCAATGATAGTGGGACCGGTTTGGTTCATTACATGAATACAAACATTGTCTTGCACATTACTTCGCTCCCCGATCTCGATAAAATTTACATCTCCTCTTATGGTAACATTAAACCATACACTGCTTTCAGTTCCGAGGGTCACATCGCCGATAATATCAGCGCTGGGTGCTACAAACACGGTGTCATCAAATTGAGGTGTTTGATTTAGAAATTCGTAAATCATAAAAAAGGAGTTGTTTTATTAAACAGAAAAAATAAGAAATTTATTGATGAATAGATGACTACGAAGCATAGAAATGGAAACTTGATTCATTCGATGTAAGCGCTTACATTATTTTTATAAATTTTTATGCTGCATGTGACATGCTTAAATCAGTTTCAATGAATACCAACAGC
>QAXH01005276.1:29881-48392 GCA_004335635.1 Chloromonas sp. AAM2
CGTATATAACTTATGGCGGGTGAACGGCTACCAGCAAGGCTTTCGCTCCGTAGCAAGCTTTGGTTTCTGCGGACAGGAAAGTGCATCGAAACCGCCAAAAGCCATATGCAAATCGTTGTGTGCAATTAAAAAATGAAACATGAATAATTACGTACATGGATATTCCGAGACGGAAGCAATCAGGTTAAATGACCAAGCGGACTCTCTCGCAACTTTAATTCATTATGACTCGATTTGGAAAGAAGGGTCTTTGATACTTGAGGCAGGTTGTGGTGTTGGAGCGCAAACAAAAACGGTAGCCGCTAAGAATCCCAATAGTAAATTTATATCCATTGATGTTTCTGAGGATTCAGTAAGTGAAGCAAAAGCATTAATTAGTTCAAAAGGAATTAATAATGTCGAATTTAAAGTGGCTGATATATTCAATTTACCATTTGAGGACGATTTTTTTGACCACATCTTTTTATGCTTCGTCTTGGAACATTTACCAAACCCAAAAGAAGCCTTAGATAAATTAAAAGCTAAACTTAAACAAAATGGAACAATTACCTTAATCGAAGGAGACCATGGCTCAGCTTACTTCCACCCTGAAAGTGAATACGCAAAGAAGGTGATTCAATGTCAAGTAGTCTTACAAAAGCAAAATGGCGGAGATGCTAATATTGGAAGAAAATTATTTCCGCTTTTGGAAAGTGCTAATTTTGAGGAAATCACGGTTTCGCCGAGACAGGTTTATGTCGATGATTCAAATCCTGAATGGGTAGAGGGTTTTACAAAAAACACATTTATTGCAATGATTAAAGGAGTAAAAGCAGAAGCTATTTCAAACGGACTGGTTGATAAAAAATCATTTGAAAAAGGAATAACTGACCTTTACAAAACAGCGATGGGAGGAGGAACATTTTGCTATACATTTTTTAAAGGAAAAGGAATTAAAAAATAAAAAACGAACGCGCAACATTGTATAAAAATAAAAGCAGTTTAATCGCTTAAACGAAATGAATTTTATAAATCTAACAACAGTAATAAACCGAAAATTAGGCGTATAAAGTCTGCTACTATTCTTATACAATACCGTTTTGTGCAATTAAAAAATGAAACATCAAGTTCAAATACTATCGGTTGACCTGCTGGATTTGTGTGAAGGGACTGTTCAGTTTGAAATAAACGGGAACGTATACAAAGCATTTTGCAACGGAAAAGAATACGAAAAAGGAGAAATTATTGAAGTTGAACTTGACCATTTAGAATCTCCGCTTGAATGGAATATATTTTTATAGAGAACAAAGACAACGAACTAAAAATTGAAAAAATCACAAGAGCCAAAGCCCTTGTGATTCTTGAAAAATAAACAGAAACGTTACTGATTAAGCTGAAACACCACCTAAAACGGATTCAAGCTGCATTTCTTTAAGAACGTTATCCTGAATAGGTTGAGTTAGGTCATTGATCTCATCAACTCCCCAAGTCAACCCCACAACCGTTCTTGTCGGGCGTTTGCCCGCGGGCAGTTCCACGAGTTTCAGATAAGCATCTACGACCCATTGCGGATCGGGGGCATCGTCACTTTGAAGCATTTTATCAAACGCTTCGCCCATTGCTGCTGGAACACCGGCTAATTCTCCATACGATTCCAGCACATCGCCGTGATCAGGAACTTTCCCGGATGCCAATAAACCGGTGCCAAAAGGCCCGGGTTCAACAAGTGCGACATCAACGCCAAACGGCGAAAGCTCATAGCGCAACCCTTGGCTGTAGGCCTCAAGTGCATGTTTGGTGGCAGTGTAAGTTGAAAAGAAAGGCGGGGAGATACGGCCAACCAGTGACGATGTATTGATGATAAGTCCTGATCCTGCCTTTCGCATGGACGGCAATACCGCCTGCATGGTTCTTATGGCACCAAAATAATTGGTTTCCATTTGAAAACGCGCTTGCTCAACACTGTAGGCTTCGGTAATACCGATATACATGATCCCGGCATTGTTAATGAGAACATCGATAGTCCCTGATTCCGCCAAAATAGTGTCCATGGCAGTTTTAACAGATTGATCTTTAGTCACGTCCATGTCCACTACGTAAATATGATCTGAGTATGCTTCAAGCTCTGCTTTTTTATTAGCATTCTTACCATCGGGGTTACGCATGGTGGCAAATACTTTATGGTCTTGATCGGCAAAATCTTTAGCAGCTTTATAGCCAAATCCGTTGCAGCTTCCTGTGATGATTATTTTTTTCATTTTGAGTTCTTCGAAGTCTAAAATTTAAATGGAAGTGTAGGAATAAGCCAGATAATTAAGTACCGATGCTGCGAGCCAGAATACAGAAAATACGATACCGACATTTCTCCCATTTCTGGAAACCTTAGGGTGTTTACCTAAGAAAGGAATCCCAGCATGATTGGCATTGACCAGCATAAACAATACCGACATCACCAGTAAAAGAAAGTGCAAAACGGCACGGTCTTCCAGGGGAATTTGCATACCGTAAATAGCTCCAGCTACAAAGGATAGAAAAGCCAATGCTCCCTGGCGCTGTTCAAAAAGCAGAACGAATATATAATCTTCCGCTGCTGTTTTCTTCTCCTTAGGTGCAGCAGAAAGAGCCGCATCCAACATCGCTATTTGCTCCTTGCCAGTCAGCAGATTACGACTATCAGGCAAACCTGGTTTAAAAAATGGAAGTACATAATTGGCCAACCAACGAGCCAATAATGGGTAGGCGACTTCCACGGAGTGAAGAATTCCGGGCGCCATACACATTACGAGAGCGAGCGTAGAAATTGAATGTTCAGTCATGATCAATAAGTTTATGGTTACTGGAGTCCATTAAAATCCACCGAACATTCCGTTGTCATTCGCTAAACCTTCGGTAGGCACAGGCTGAATAACATCCCAATGTTCTACAGCTTTGCCATTTTCCATACGAAATAGATCGTAGAAGGCATTTGTAGTACCATTCCATTGTCCCTCGCTAATCGTAAGAACAAAATTACCTTCACCAATAACCTTATGAATCGCAGTGTATTGGAACATATTATTTACAGAAATAAGGTAGTCCACAGCTGCTTGAATTCCAGCTAAACCATTATCAATACCGGGGTTGTGCTGAATGTAATCCTCGGCGATATAACTGGCTATGTTTTTAGGATTTTGTCCCATCAAAACATCTTCTATGATTGATACAGCCAACGCTTTATTAGCCCCTGTTTGATTTAAATCCGCAATGTTGGTTGGACCGTCAATCATGGTGTTACCATTTGCTGTTTCACTTTCCCATGGTTGAATAGCATCCCAGTGTTCTGCTATTTTTCCCTGATCATCAAACCGTAGGATATCAAAAGTTACTACGGTGTCTGCACCAAAAGGCGCGGCATTGGTCCATAGATTATGAAGGGCAACAAAATTGCCTTCTTCAATGATTCTGATATTTTCAACCTTCGTGCCATTCTCCGCTAATACGGTGGTTAATACTTGCACAAAAGCATCTCTTCCCGTTGGCAGAAAAGGGTTGTGTTGAATGTAATTTTCCGTCACCAATTCTTCTAAGGTGGTTACATCACGGTCATTTACGGCTTTAAGAAATGAGGCTACTTTCTCTTTTTGAGTTGGCTCCGTTACCGTTACTGTATCATCATCGCTAAAAGCGGTAATACTGAAAAGCACACTAAGTGCTAAAACTGTTATTAATATTGGTTTTTTCATTTGACAATTATTTAATGATTAAAAATTATGTTGTTTTAAAACCCAAACATTCCATTGTTATTCGCTAACCCCTCCGTTGGGATTGCCTGAATCACATCCCAGTGTTCTATGGCTTTTCCATTTTCAAATAGAAGCAAATCGTAAAAAACATTAGTTGTGTCGTTCCATTCTCCCTCGCTCACTGTAAGAACAAAGTTTCCCTCGCCCAATACCTTGTGGATTTTGGTGTACCTGAACATGTTGCCTTGAGACGAGAGGTATTCTACAGCTTCTGAGATACCCGTTAAACCATCTTTTATACCCGGATTATGCTGGTGATACTGCTCTGTACTGATGTATTCAGTGATCTTATTGGGGTTTTTGCCCATTAAAATGTCTTCCACCATTGATTTTGCAAGAGCCTTATTCGCATCTGTTTTATCCAAATCATCGATCGCAACGGTTCCGTCGAGTTGCGTTCTTCCACTGGCGGTTTCTTCAACCCAGGGCTGTAAAGCGTCCCAATGTTCGGCTATCTTTCCCTCTTTATCGAATCGGTAGATATCGAAAGCTACCAAATCATCGGCGCCAAACGGACTCGCATTCGTCCAATGGTTATGCATGACTACAAAATCTCCATCTTCAATTACTCGAATAACTTCTCCTTTTGTACCTGCGGCTTTTAAAGCTGGAAGGGCATGCTTAACAATAGGCTCTAAACCATTCGGGAAATATGGATTGTGTTGAATGATGTCTTCTCTCGTTAAGACTTTAATTGCTGCTTCGTCTTGATTTGAAATGGCATCAATAAAAGCAATGGCTTTTTCTTTATTACTCACTGTTTTGTCATTTGGTTATTAATTATTACTTGTAATTCAAAAGTAATATTGTGTTTTAACTTTTAATATGCAAGCTATTTTAAAAATTAATTTCATTTAGCAAGTAATTTTAAACAAAAAGAGTATCTATGAGGCTGAATTTCAGGTTCGACTGCCCATTTACTTCTGTCCTCAACTTTTAAAACAAGATGAGTGGTAGGATGGAAAAATAAGTGACCCCAAATTATTATTGGATTAGGTAATTGTGAATGAAAGTGAAAGAAGTAAAACATCCTGCCGGCGTACGGCGTGTGATTTGAGGCTTAATATTTTAACATAAATGCGGGTTCAACCGAAAACCTCTCAATGAGTCGTTCAATATTTCACTGTATCACCACACTACAAACTTCAACAAAAAGGCCGTATCTTTAAGACTTCAATCAAGCTGAATAGATCACTATGAGTACGGCCACAGCCGAATCCGAAATTACAAAAGAAGCGAAAAAGAGACGCACGTTCGCTATTATTTCACATCCCGATGCAGGGAAAACAACCCTCACCGAAAAGCTATTGCTGTATGGAGGCGCCCTGCACGAGGCTGGGTCTATTCGTGCCCGAAAGGCGAGCCGACACGCGGCCTCCGACTGGATGTCGATTGAGCAAGAGCGAGGAATTTCTGTGACTTCCTCCGTACTTCGATTTGAAAAAGATGACATCAAGTATAATCTACTGGATACTCCCGGTCACAAGGACTTTTCCGAAGACACACTTCGTACACTTGTAGCAGCAGACTGTGGCCTGATGGTGATTGACGTAGCAAAAGGGGTTGAAGAACAAACCGAAAAACTTTTTGAAGTATGTAAGCTGAGAGAGGTTCCTGTTATCACTTTTGTGAATAAATGTGACCGGCCTGGAATGGAGCCTCTGGAAATTCTCAGCAATATTGAAAATAAACTCGGCATTGAAGCTGTACCAGCGAGCTGGCCAATGGGCTACGGACAAAAATTTCAGGGTATCTATGATGCGATTGGCAAGAAAGTACATATGTATCAAAAGTCAGAGCATGGGGCAAAAAAAGCGGTGACGGAAGTGCTGGACCTGGAAGATGCACTTACGAAGTCATCCATGTCCAAAACCGAAAAAGAAGCTTTTGAAGAAGAAGTAATGCTAATAGATGACATGTATGAAAACATGGATGCGAACGCCTATGCAACTGGAAAAGTGACCCCCGTCTTCTTTGGCTCGGCTTTACACAATTTTGGGTTGGATGTGTTCTTAAATTATTTTCATCAGCTGGCGCCACATCCGCAGCAGTATAAAACTCCTGATGGCATTTCCCGTGATCTGAATGACGGCTTTTCTGGATTTATTTTTAAGATGCAGGCCAATATGAATCCCGACCACAGAGATTGCGCAGCTTTTATTCGCGTTGCATCCGGAAAGTTTGAAAGGGGACAACAAGTAACTGTTGCCGGGATCAACAAAAAAGTTAAAATGTCCACGCCTCACACTTTAATGGGGGATGATCGTCAATTAATGGAAGAAGCCTATCCCGGGGATATTGTCTCAATTTTTAATCCCGGTTCATTCCGTATTGGGAGCACCATATATGAGTCCAATGAAGTGAAATTTGATGTGATTCCATTGTTTACTCCGGAGCATTTTCAAAAGGTAGCCACTAAAGATCCATTTAAAAGAAAGCAACTGCGGGAAGGATTACGACAGCTTTCTGAAGAAGGGGTTGTCCATGTGTTTGAAGTTCCAAATGGAGTTGGAAATGAGTTATTACTTGGAACAGTTGGTGTCCTGCAGTTTGAAGTAGTGGAACACCGAATGCTCACTGAATACGGGGTCGAACTAATTAAAACACCGGTTTCCTATCACTGTGCCCGCTGGCTTCCAAATAATCGTGAGGATGTTATTGAAAAACTGGAATCAAGTTATTCAACCCATGTAACTAAAGACATGGAAGATAATCCCATTGTACTTTTTGACTCCCAGTACGCGCTCAGTCAGGGAGAAGAGAAGGTAGGCGCTGAAAATCTGTTTAAATTTAAGCAGGGATAATACCGGAATATATCACGACAATAAAAAAGCCACGCTTGATTTACGTGGCTTCGTAATATTTAAGTTGTGATAATTTTACTCTTTTCGTACGCAGTCATCCTGATTTTGAGGTGTAATTTGGCAAGGATCGACTGCTGTTGCTCCACATTCGGGACATTTGATTGGCTTATCCATAATGAATGAATTTAATTCACGGTTATTTGCAACAACGAAATCAGACCGACTGTTAGTTTCCTAACAGGAACGATTTAAAATAAGTCTAAATAAATAGGCAGGAAGGTAAAGAGACATTCTGCAAAATTGGAAAAGGAAACTCTTCGCACAGAAAAACCAAATATGACAGTAAATTAATATCTGTATTTAAGTTATTTGACCAAATAGTTTGATTATTTCAGAGAATACGTGAGCATGAAAAATGAAAGGGGTCTCGATTATATCGTTGGAAAAACGCTTACAATTTTGTTTTGTGGAAATGCAATAAAATTCATGATTTCATAACACAGAAAATGTAACAAGACGGTGTAATCCATTTGATAAGTTGCGTAGCTTTGGATGGTATAAAAAAACAGATTCTGTACACCTAATCTCAGTTAAGCTCATCTAAAAAACAGAATCCATTCAACAATAAATTCCTAACATTCGTACGGCAAAAATTATATGAAAAGATATTTAGACCTGTTTGGTCTCAATGATAAAATCGATTATAAAACAGAAATTTTAGCAGGCGTCACCGTTTCATTGGCATTAATACCAGAAGCAGTTGCTTTTGCAATGATAGCCGGACTTTCACCACTTACAGGTTTGTATGCGGCGTTCATGGTTGGGTTAGTGACGTCTATCATTGGAGGTCGGCCGGGTATGATTTCTGGTGCAACCGGAGCTGTAGCCGTAATTTTAGTAGCGTTAGCGGTTTCTCATGGACCCGAATATATTTTCGCAGCCGTAGTTCTGGCAGGACTCATTCAAATTGGGGCCGGTTTATTGAAGTTGGGCAAACTGATGCGCCTTGTTCCCCATCCGGTGATTTTTGGCTTTGTGAATGGATTGGCTGTGATCATCTTTATGTCGCAGTTAGACCAATTTAAAACACCTTCCGGCGAGTGGATGACGGGACAGTCATTATACATTCTGCTTGGATTGGTAGTTCTGACGATGGCTATCATTTGGGGATTGCCCAAATTCAGTAAGAAAATCCCGGCTTCCCTGGTCGCCATTTTAACCATCTTTGCGATAGTAGTTGTATTTGGAATAGAGACTAAAACCGTTGGCGATATAGCTTCCATTCAAGGTGGTTTCCCTCCGTTTCACATTCCGCAAATTCCGTTTACGTGGGAAGCTTTTATGGTGATTTTACCCTACTCGGTGATTATGGCTGGTGTTGGACTAATTGAAAGCTTATTAACACTCAATATCATTGATGAGATCACGGAAACTCGTGGTAATGGTAATCAGGAAGCTGTAGCACAGGGAGCGGCCAATATTTTTTCAGGATTCTTTTCCGGAATGGGAGGTTGTGCAATGATCGGCCAAAGTTTGATTAACGTATCATCGGGGGCCCGTACTCGAATTTCTGGTATCGTAGCTGCCGTGATGCTGCTGGTTTTTATAATGTTTGGCTCTGGTATGATTGAGTTACTGCCGATGGCCGCACTTACCGGTTTGATGATTATGGTAGCAATAGGAACTTTTGAATGGGCCAGCCTTAGAACTTTCAATAAAATGCCTGTTTCCGATATCTTTGTCATGGTGATGGTGACGTTGGTAACAGCAGTATTGCATAATCTCGCACTTGCTGTTCTAATTGGAGTAATTATAGCCGCATTGGTATTTGCCTGGGATAATGCCAAACGAATTCGTGCCCGCAAGCGAATAGATGAGGATGGAATCAAGCACTACGAAATTTATGGTCCGCTCTTTTTTGGTTCCGTTACCGTTTTTAACTCCAAGTTTGATGTTTTAAACGATCCGGATGAGATCATTATTGATTTTGAAGAAAGCCGTGTGGTGGATATGTCTGCCATCGAAGCACTAAATAAAATTACTGAGCGATATCATAAAGTGGGCAAAACGGTACATCTTAAGCATTTAAGCAAAGATTGCAGAGCTCTTCTTCAGAATGCTGATGCCATTATTGACGTGAATGTGGTTGAAGATCCAACCTACAAACTGGCGTTAGATAAGATTTGATCAAAACCTGAGTTCCTATGAAATGTGTGGATTAATCTAAAAAAGCCTAAATAGTCATTTCTGCGCAGTCAAAAATCTAATTGTTGCCAGTATATCAATGATTGATACCTAAAAAGCAATTAGATTTTGGGCATGTGTCGCAAAAAGACCGCCAAGCTTATCTTAAAAACTACTTCTATTAATCGAACTCAAGTTAAGAGTAAATTCTCTTGGGGTGCTTCATGATCTAAGGCCTATCGTGTTCTACAAGATTATCCCAAACTTATTCTATTTAAGGTAGGCGAGAATGACTGAGAATCTCATAACTTTTTTTCCATTAGCTTTATCAGTCGCCGATTAGCGGCAGCTCTTTTTCCTTTTGGATCTTTTTCAGAATGAACATTTTTGAGCTCATCAAGATAAGGCGGAGGAAATTGTAAATGCTGCCCACCAAGTATCACCAACTGTTTGTACCAATGGAATGGATAGGTGTTGAAATCCACATATTCCTGCATTCCTTTATAAGTAAAACAAGATTCGGTGGTTCCATTCTCCAAATCGATATCCACGTACATTTTGTGATAGCCGGCCCCTAAGGACTCAAATTTATCCAGCAGTTTTTCCTGTTTTTTGGAGAGGTCAAATACGGCTCCCCAAACAAACTCATCCGGTTCTGCTGAAGATTTTATAGTAGCTTTTCCTGAGCCGTCACTTCCCTTTTTATGAAAATGGATAGTGGTGGAATGGAGCTTTCCCTTTCCAATAAACCTGGATTTTCCCAGCCGTTCTTGCAAACGAATAGGATGAAGGTTTGAGCCGTATGCAAAATATAAGTTCACGTTATTGACCACCATTTGCCTGAAGGTCATTCACGCAGTTTGCATCCAGGGAAGGAATTTCCTCGCCTAAGAATCGATCAAATAAACCAGAATTCTCCATTGCGTAATACATCAGGCAACTTTCATTGGTACAATGGTTTCCGTGTTCCTCATCTTGATGATCGGTCTGCATGTCAGTTCCGGAACCGGAAATATTCACCAAACCAAGTAAGTGTCCAAATTCATGACGGAATGAAACTGACTCCGTAAGTGATCTGGAAGGTTGGCTTAGAGATGGCCCGCTTACACGATCGTAGGTAGCTCCAAAAAAAGCTGAAGAGGTGTTATAATAAGCAATGCCAAGTACGCTCGCGTTATCGAATGAACCGTCAACAATGATCATGTAGGCACGAAGCGTGCTGTCCTCCGGCTGCGTATAAAAATCCCTGTGCTCCTCTTCTAAATTCCGGATTTCATTTGCCGTGTAGGTTTTTTGATCTCCGGCAGCAATTTCCGTGGGTTCCAGAATGGTAACCGAAGTTTTTTGAAGTCGCAGGTCTAAAAAAGCTCTCAGGTTCGTGAGGGCATCCTGATCGGGAGCAAATCCTGGCATGTAATCAATTTCAATTTCAAGTTTGGTGAAATCTTCATCGGAAAGAAAATCATTAGCAGAAAGTCCTGGATTTTCATCATGGGCGTAGTTGTTATCCTCATCAAATCCAGGACCGGAAGTCGTTTCGATGCAGCCGTTAATCATGAATATCATCATAAATATGATACTCAGACAGTAAATCGTGTAATGTCGCATTTAAAAGAATTTTATTTCGAACTCGTCCTAATTAAATGTCATACAACTACTTAATGTTCCATTAATTGAATACCAATTTCTTTTTTATGTGAGGTGATATGTGTAATTTATGTTATGGAGTATAAATTTCCCATAAAAAAAATTATCCATATCGACATGGATGCTTTTTATGCAGCTGTTGAACAGCGGGATAATCCGGATCTGCGGGGTAAACCGGTTATCGTGGGAGGTTCTCCGAGTGGCCGCGGTGTGGTAGCTACGGCCAGTTATGAGGCGCGTAAATTTGGTGTCCATTCTGCTATGCCGGCTTCAAAAGCCATCCGACTTTGTCCACACGGTATTTTTGTTAAAACCCGCTTTGATGCGTACAAAAAAGCATCTCAACAGATTAGAGAAATTTTCTTTGAATACACCGATCTCGTAGAACCGCTCTCCTTAGATGAGGCCTTCCTGGATGTAACAGAAAATCATAAAAATATTCCGTCGGCTACGCTTATTGCAAAAGAAATTAGAGAGCGAATTTTTGAGGAGACAAAACTTACCGCTTCAGCAGGAGTGGCTCACAATAAATTTTTAGCAAAAGTGGCTTCCGATGTACAAAAACCAAATGGCCTCACGCTTATAACTCCTGAAAAAGCGGAAGCTTTTTTGGAAGAATTACCGATTGAGAAATTTTACGGGGTTGGTAAAGCAACCCAGAGAAAAATGCACGCAGTGGGCATTAAGTCAGGAGCTGACTTAAAAAAATGGAGTGAAATTGATTTGGTGAAAGCTTTTGGTAAGTCTGGCCGGTTTTATTACAAAATTGTCCGTGGGATTGATCATCGTGAGGTTAAAGCGCACCGCGTGAGGAAATCTTACGGGAAAGAGCGGACATTTTCGGAGGATGTAAATAGCCTCGAATGGATCCATAACTTCCTTGATGAGCTTGCCCAAACTATCGCAGAGGGAATGAAGAAGATTAATGCAGCCGGAAAAACCATAACGTTAAAAGTGCGGTATGGTGATTTCGATACTATTACCAGAAGCTATTCGCTGCCTCATCATACAAATCGATATCGGGATATTGTTGACGTAGTTCGAAAGTTGCTTGTGGAGACGGAAGTTGGGAAACGACCGGTTCGTTTGTTGGGTATTACATTATCGAATCTCAATCTCAATGAAAAAACAGTGTGGGAGCAACTGGAACTTCCGCTTGAGTAATCAGTACAACAACAATCCCAATTAAATAAATTAATATGCGATGCGTTGTAATTTTACTATTTTCAAAAACGGGGAACAATAATCAATAAATAATTATGGCTCAAACAAGCAAACTAAGGGTACTTACTCTTACCGCAATACATATACTGCTGATAACAACACTTGCTGTTGCGCAAGTTGAAGAGGATGACACAAGGATTAAAGACCGCTCCGAAGATATTTTTCGGGAAATGAAAACCGGTGAGCTCACACTCCGTTTCATCAACGCACTGAATGGTGAATACGTAACCGGAGCTACCGTTATAATTGATGGAGAGGAATACACCACCGATTATGAGGGAAGAGCTATTTTTAAAACCGAAGTTGAAAACGGACAAATACCGGTGTTTTTTGAAAAAGAAGGGTTTATATCGGCTGATTTTGATTTAGAAATTATGTTAGGAACGATATTTCAAAACCGGATATCGGTCTCACCCGACATGAGGCCGGAATCTATTCGCATAGTTTTGGACTGGGGAGATCGTCCAAGAGATTTAGATGCTCATCTAATAAAAGAAAATGGATATCATATTTCTTACCGTGATAAACGCACCAGCGATGATGGAATGGCAAAGCTGGACCGGGACGATACAAACGGTAACGGCCCGGAAACCATAACGGTTAATGAAGTAAACACCCTGGATGTTTATACATATAGAGTCCACAACTTTAGCGACCGGGGAGATGATAATTCCCAAAGCCTCGCAAATGAATCAAAAGCTGTGGTCAGGGTTTATGGCGATAACCGCTTAATGGGATTATTCCGAATAGATAAAAATCAAACGGGTACGGAATGGACGGTATTCCAAATTCGGAACCGCCAGATCATTGCAGTTGAAGAGGTGGAATAGGTTCTTGAGATAACACTCAATTCTCAATCTATTTATTGCTATCATTTTATCTTAATAAATGGGATTTTCTGTCATCAAAAAACCATAAAAAATCTATCAGAAAATGAGTGACGGTTACGGACTATTAAAAGGAAAAAAAGGAATTATTTTTGGCGCTTTAGATGAGCGAAGTATAGCCTGGCGAATTGCTTTGGCTTGCAAGCGTGAAGGCGCAGACTTTGTTTTAACAAACGCTCCGGTTGCACTTCGTTTAGGGGCTTTGGATGCATTAGGTGAAGAAACCGGCGCCCCCATCATTCCTTGTGATGTTACCAAAGACGATGAAATCCAGGAATTGATGAATAAGACCAAAGAGCATTTGGGTGGAGGCGTTGATTTTATATTGCACGCGGTAGGGATGTCTCCAAACGTTCGCAAGAAGAAGGAGTATACCGAACTGAATTATAATTGGCTGCAGCAAACACTGGATATTTCCGCTATCTCACTCCACAGAGTTCTTCACCACGCCGATGAAATGGATATGATCAACGACGGCGGAAGCGTGGTAGCACTTTCTTACATTGGAGCGCAACGTATTTTCTCGAAATATTCTGATATGAATGATGCCAAGGCACTGCTGGAAAGTATTGCAAGAAATTATGGAAGTCGGTTAGCAAAAAGAGGTATTCGTGTGAATACGGTTTCCCAGGCTCCAACCAAAACTTCGGCTGGAACCGGAATCAAAGGTTTTGACGGCATGTACACCTTTGCTGATAAAATTGCTCCGATGGGAAATCCATCTGCGGATGAATGTGCAGACTACTGCGTGACGCTATTCTCAGATCTCACCCGCAAAGTGACTATGCAAAACCTGTATCACGATGGTGGTTTTGTGACAGCTGGTATTTCTGAGGAAATGATTGACGACCTGGCCAAACTTTATTCTGACGAAGACTAATTCTGCACAATTAAAATTAAGACCTGTATGGTTTTTAGAACCTGAAAGGTCTTTTTGAAGTTTAAAAAACCAAGTTAGACTAAATATGTCCGACGTCATCCTTGGCATTGATCCCGGTTCCCGAAATACAGGCTATTCCCTGTTGACAGAGGAAAGCGGAAAGCTTATCGCCTTGCGGTGTGATGTAATTCGTATGGCCGATATCGATGATCATGCCGAGCGTTTGCAGGTCATTTTTGATAAAATCTCCGGGATTATCCGCTCTAATAAACCAACGGCTTGTGCGGTGGAAACTCCGGTTTATGGTGTTGATCCAATGGCGATGCTGAAACTGGGACGAGCACAGGCTGCGGCCATGCTGGCTATCACCAATAATGGACTTCAGGCGGTAGAGTATTTCCCGAAAGTAGTGAAGAAATCCATCACGGGAAACGGAAACGCTAGCAAGAATCAAGTCGCTTTCATGCTCAATAAAATGGTGAAGCTGCCGGATGAGAAATTATCCAATGACGCGACAGATGCCCTTGCAGTAGCCTGGTGTCATTTGATGAAAGGCAAAGGAATACCTGGTTCTGTAAAAAAGAAAACCCACCAAAATAACGCCAAAGGAGACTGGGCCAGTTTTGTGGCCGATAATCCGGATCGGGTTAAAGGTATATAGGTTTTGTTTTCAAAGGTTTGGGTGTTTTGTAAGCGTGAGGCAGAGCCTCAAAGAAGCATTCCGCAGCGGGGCTACGGAACGAGGGTTTAGAAAAGTAGTTTGTACAAGCGGAAGCTTGAACAAGTTTGGTAGGTTGGGTTAAAAGTCATTCCCGCGAAGGCGGGAATCTAAATGTTTAAACGAGCAAGATTGAAGAATACATGATCGCATTTTTGAAAGGATATATCGAAGAGAAACGTGAAGGTGAAGTCGTTTTAGATGTAAGCGGTGTGGGCTATTCTGTGGAAATTTCCTCCATCACGCAGGAGCAACTCGAAAGTGCAGGCTCAGAAGTAAAGCTGCTGATTTATCATCACATTACAGACAGCGATCAGCGATTATTTGGTTTCTTTTCAACAGATGAAAAAGCGCTCTTCGAGAAACTCATTACTGTAAAAGGAGTAGGGCCAAAATTGGGACTCACTATTTTGTCAGGGCTTCCGGCCGATCAGCTTATTGGAGCTATCACCAATGGAGAAGAAAGCACGCTGTCCAAAGTACCGGGAATTGGAAAGAAAACGGCGCAGCGTATCATCGTAGAATTGAAAGACAAGCTGGCCGAATATGCAGCTTCAGCTGGAGTCACACCAACGAGCTCTAAAGATTCAAGCATCACCGGAGAAGCTATTTCGGCTCTTGAAGCCCTTGGATTCAAGAAAAAAGAATCGGAGCAGGCGGTGATGAAAGCCTTAAAAAAAACGGATGGAGATGATGCCTCGGTCATCATTAAAAAAGCATTGGCCAGTTTGAATAAGTAGCCCAAATTGGATAAATCTTTGTCGGAATTTTGTAATGTAGATTTACTTCGAATGGAGTTTATTGTACATCTGTTTATTTAATTGCTATGGATGAACTAACGCTGCATATAAAAAATATGGTTTGTGATCGCTGCGAGATGGTGATTGAAACTGCACTTACTGCTTTAGGTCTTGAAGTACAACATATTCAGTTAGGGAAGGCAGTTGTAACCCGAAAGGGAGACAAACCATCGATGAATGAAGTTGAAAAGGAGTTGGCGCGATTCAATTTTAACCTGCTCAAAGATGATGAATCTATTTTGGTTGAAAAGGTAAAAACAAGCCTTATCGAGTGGGTTGAATCGGGTGAATTGGAAACAAGTAATACGGTTTTATCGGATTACCTGGCTCAGAAATTGGCGAAAAGTTATGCTTCTATCTCAAGGGTATTTTCAAAAAGGGAAAAAATCACCATCGAGAAATATTTTATTCGTCTTAAAATTGAAAAGGCCAAAGAGCTTGTAGAATATGGAAGTTTAAGCTTCAGTGAAATTGCTTATCAGTTAGGATATAAAAACCTGCAGCACCTGTCCCGACAGTTTAAACAGATAACGGGAATGAGCATGAGCGATTATCAAAAGATGCAGAATCCCGAGCGGAAGTCTCTGGATAAGATTTAAATGGAAACGTGATATACTGATGTATGCTCAAACTTAAAATCCCCCCGGCTGTCGTCTTTTTCATTGTTGTTGGAATGGCCTGGGGCATTGATCAGTATTGGCCCAATAATACACTGACTTTTCCCTATCAAAAATGGGTAGTAAGTATCTTTTTTGGAGTTGGGGTAGCGGTAGGGATGGCAGGAGTAATTACCTTTATCCGGAATTCAACCACCGTCAATCCTCACCGACCTGAACATACGAGCCGGTTAGTGACTACAGGAATCTATAATTTTCCAGAAACCCGATGTATTTGGGGCTGCTTGTTTGCTTAATGGCTATTGTTATTTATGTAGGCAACGCTTTAAACCTGCTGACGCTGCCTTTATTTATATGGTATATGAACTCATTTCAGATCAAACCGGAAGAAGAAATGATGCACAAAAAATTTGGGGATGTGTTTGTACAATATCAGAAAAAAGTTCGCAGGTGGATATAGTCCAATAAAAAAGACTTTTATTAGGTTCTGGCCGGACTTAGCAATTAGAATAACAGGCGTTTTGAGGAGAATCTATTTGCTCTTTACCCGGACGAAAAAACTCAGAAAAAGAGTTCGTATCTGAAAACTTATATTGTATACGGATGGCATTGGCTATGGCAATTAGGGCTACTCCTACATCTGCAAAAATAGCTTCCCACATTGTTGCCAATCCAAAAGAAGCAAGTACCATAACCAGAATTTTAATGCCAAATGCAAAGCCTATATTCTGCCAAACCACTCGCTGCGTATAACGGCTGATTTCAATACCGGTCAAAATTTTGGAAGGTTGATCGGTTTGAATGACAACATCTGCTGTTTCGATGGTTGCATCAGAACCCATGCCTCCCATCGCAATTCCAACATTCGCTAAAGTAATGACAGGAGCATCATTTACACCATCACCGGCAAAACCTACAGTATTTCCTTGTTTTAATGCAGCCTCCACTTTTTGATATTTATCCTCCGGGAGTAGGTTTCCATAGGCTTCATCTATCCCAAGCTTTTTAGCTACAGAATGGACGATTTCATGATGATCTCCGGATAGCATGATGATCCTTTTAATGCCATTTTCTTTCAATTTTTGGATAGTTGCAGCGCTATCGTTTTTGATTTGGTCTGCAATGGAAATAGTTCCCACATGGTTCCCGGCTACTGCAACATGGACGAGGGTAGATGAATGATTATAATTATCCTGATGTACTAAAACCCCATGTTCTTCAAGCAGTTTTTGATTTCCAACAAGGATATTTTTTTGGTCAATAATCCCTTTTAAACCCATTCCGGCTATTTCAACCTGCTGTTCAACTTCATGATAGGGTTGCCCGTTTTTGTAGAAACAAATTGCTTTAGCAATCGGATGAGAAGTTTGTCGCTCAAGGGAAGCAGCGAGGTTGATAATCTCATTTTCAGTCAATCCATTATGCCGATATACTTCCTGAACGGTGAAATTTCCTTCTGTGAGCGTACCGGTTTTATCCAAGAATAATACATCCATTTTCCGAAGCTGATCAAGGTAGTCTGATCCTTTGAATAAAATTCCATTCTTTGAGGCAGCTCCAATTCCTCCAAAATATCCCAATGGAATCGAAATAACTAAGCCACAGGGACAAGAGACCACCAAGAAAACCAACGCTTTATAAAACCAATCTTCAAAAATATAGGGGTCTGTAAAGAAGTAAGGCAGGAAGGTGACCGCAACAGCCAGCCAAACAACAATGGGCGTATAAACTTTTGCGAAGCGAGTCATAAATCGTTGGACCGGCGCTTTTCGTTTAGCAGCTTCCTGTACCATTGACAAGATATTTGCCAGCTTGGTGTCTTTAAATGCCGCTGTCACTTTGATCCGAACGGGAGAGCTTTGATTTATAGAACCAGCCCATACCTCATCGCCTGATTGATAATTCCTTACTTTTGATTCTCCCGTCAGCGCAGCCGTATTTAGAGACGCGTTTGACGTTAACAAGACTCCGTCCAGTGGAATTTTTTGGCCGGGCTTGACTTGTATAATATCTCCAACGTTTACATTGGCGGCTTTTACCTCGTTTACTTCGTCTTCCTGCTCTACGAACGCTGTATCTGGCTGCTGATTGATTAGGGATTCAATGGAGTGTCGGGCTCTTTGTACGGCATTGCCCTGGGCATACTCTCCAATCATATAAAACAGCATTACAGCTACTCCTTCTGCATATTCCCCAATTGCGAAAGCTCCAATGGTAGCAATACCCATCAGGAGAAATTCACTGAAGATAGTGCCCTGACGTAATGAATGGTAAGCTTTCAGCCATACCGGTCCCCCAACAAACAGGTAAGAAATACCATAGAGTCCTTTATATACATACACACTGCCAGAAAATTGAACAACATGCTGAACCAGCAAAGCACTGATCAGAAAAATGGTACTTAAAGCGACTTCTTTATATTTGACGAGAAACGAAGGCATACAAAACTTTTGCTATTCAGACCGATAATATAAGGAATGGGAAAAGCCTACAATTGCAGAATTCTGTAATTCTTGTGTAGGTTTCTGTTACACCTGATCAATGTAGTTACGTTTATTTTCTTTTACGTTTTTAAAGTGTGAGGGAGATAAACCGGTTTCTTTTTTAAACTGTCGGGAAAAATGTTGTTGACTGCTGTAACCCAACTCATACGCTATTTCAGACAGTGTTTTTTCGCCGTAAACAGTAAGCTCTTTGGCACGCTCAATCTTCTGCAAAATATAGTACCGTTCAATTGATTTCCCTTCAACATTGGAAAATAAGCGGGACATGTATTGGTAGTCTTTGTTTATTTCTTGTGAAAGGTAATCAGAGAGGTTCCCGTTTCGCTCTTTATCTGTTCGAATCAGTTGAATAATAAGATTTTTAACCTGCTCCACCAGGCGGCTGCCTTTGTTATTGATGATCTCAAAGCCATTATTTTGTACGACTTTTTCGAGACGTTTAAACTCATCACGGTCTACCGGCTCTTGTAGCGTTAGCTTTCCTA
>QAXH01005276.1:64355-75567 GCA_004335635.1 Chloromonas sp. AAM2
AAGAGTTGGGTCTTTCGCTTTGATTATAGAATTACTTTTAATTGCTTATTCAGCAACTTTCAATTCAACAGAAAATTTTTGAACCAGATCGGTAACTTTTTGGTCATCTTCCATTCCGCCAATAATATAAAATTCATCACCTGCGCGGGCTATGGCTCGGTGATCCATGGTTGGGGTTGGCTGTTCGCCGAGTTCAATCCATTCGTTGGTATCAAGGCGATACCCAAAAGTAGTATTGGATGCGAAGGAAGGTTTTGCATTATATCCGATGCCATTGAAGTTATAAGGATTGGTAGAACCCCCAACAAATACGACCATTTCAACTGGTTGTGAAACTCCAACTGCAGCCATACGATATCGTGCTTGTCCCGGATGTTGTTTGATTCGGGTCCAGGTGATCTCAGAGGCGTCTTCTGAATTTATCACACCTTTGATACTGCCTGGAGACATTTTGAAAATCTTTTCGCCTTCATCAACAACAGTTTGTACACCATCTGAAAGGACCATCGTGTTACCCACAATTCCACCAGCATGCCCGAATACGGGAGGTCCGGGATAAGGTGTTGCATGAGACCATGAATTTGTTTGGGTGTCATAGACTTGCACGTTCGAAACGTTATTGGTGTTGTTCCAACCACTAACCAAATAGATATAACGATCTTCGTATACCAGAGAAACAGCATCTTCAACAGGTAATAACATGTCAGCAACCTGTTCATAGGTATTCGCCAACGGATCGTATTTAAAAACTTCTTGCGTAGAAACTTCAGAATTATCATCGGCCACGGTGTAACCACCGAAAATGTAAATATGTCCATTCGCAAATTCGGCAGTACTTCCAAGACGACCAATTTCATCGGGAACCACAGGAATTTCTTCCCAGCTGTTATTATTGATATCGTACCGGGCAGAAAAATTACTTACATCGTCTGCGGTTTTTCCAGATTCCAGTCCTAAAAAAGTATATATGAACCAGTCGCCATCTATTTGAGCAGCAGAAACTGCGTTATTTGAAATCGGGGTCGGTAAAGAAGCAGATTCGGACCATTCCAAAGACACCTCTTTAGGTGCCTGCTCACATGAGGCTGCAAATATTAAAAGGGTAAAAAAGGGGAATAATTTTTTCATTTGTTTCGCTAAAATGCTCTTATTGTATTGTTTATTTTTATAGGGAACACCACAATGGTTTTTGTGAAATCAATGTTCCGAAATTGGTTAAATTCAAGCTATAAATATAAGGTTTTTGTATGTCATTCTTTAAAAATAAAATTGTGTTGGTGACGGGTGGAGCCCGTGGAATTGGCTATTTAATGGGCTTGAAATCACTGGAACGAGGGGCTCAAAAACTCATCATTTGGGATCTGGATGAAGATGCTCTTTTAGAGGCTGCAAAACGACTTTCAAGGCAAGGCTATACCATCGAAACGGCGCAGGTGGATGTAAGTGATCCGAAGCAGGTACAAAAGGCGGCCGAACAAGTACTTCAGGAGCAGGCAGTGGATGTGCTATACAATAATGCCGGAATTGTAAGCGGTAAAGAGTTTCATGAACAAGAAGCGTCTGAAATAAAAAAAACTATGGATGTAAACAGTCTGGGTATGATGTATGTAGGCCGTAATTTTCTTCCGGCTATGATGGCACAAAATAGTGGTTATATTATCAACATCGCTTCTGCTGCCGGACTCACGCCCAATCCAGGTATGACCGTGTACGCTGCGAGTAAATGGGCGGCTGTGGGTTGGTCTGAGTCATTAAAACTTGAGTTGGAAAAAAAGGAAAGCGGAGTCAGAGTGCTCACGGTTATGCCAAGTTATATTAATACCGGAATGTTTGCAGGAGTCTCAGCTCCCTTTTTGATGCCGTTACTAAACCCGGATGATATTACTACAAAAATACTGGATGCCGTTGAGCGCGGAAAAGCACGACTTCGAGAACCTTTTATGGTAAAATTAACGCCTTTTATCCGTGGTGTCTTACCAGCACGTGTGTATGATTTTTTAGCGGGTAAGATTTTTGGTGTCTACGATTCGATGAACACATTCATTGGCAGAAACAAGGTAAACGAATGAATGCAAAAGCTTTATTAGATAAACAGAAAAGATATTTTAATTCTGGAAAGACGAAGTCGGTCAGCTTTCGAATTCATCAGCTTGAGAGACTAAAAAAAATAATTACAGACCATGAGCAGGAATTTGTTAAGGCCATCTATGCCGATTTCAAAAAGCCTGAATTTGAAACGTATGTCACAGAGCTCGGGATCATTTATGATGAAATCAATTTGATGATCAAGAACCTGTATAAGTGGACCCAAAAAAAGAGCGTATCTGGCTCTTTGGTAAATTTTCCGTCCCAGAATTATACGATTGCGGAACCTTATGGATCCGTACTGATAATTGCTCCGTGGAATTACCCGGTTCAGCTGGCCTTGCTGCCGATGGTGGGAGCCCTTGCTGCTGGAAATACCGTGGTTATTAAACCTTCCGAGCTCACGCCAAATACATCAGCTAAAATTGCAGAAATACTTGGAAAGGAATTTCAAGAAGAAGGAATAGCTGTGGTTGAAGGCGGAATTGAAGTTAATCAGGATCTCCTAAAACAACCTTTTGATTATATATTTTTTACGGGAAGTACAAGAGTGGGTAAAATTGTGATGGAGGCTGCTGCAAAAAATTTAACTCCGGTCACACTGGAACTGGGTGGGAAAAGTCCTTGTATTGTGGACGAAACTGCTGATCTTGAAACGGCTGCAAAACGTATAATTTGGGGGAAATGCATCAATGCAGGACAAACCTGTGTAGCTCCCGATTATGTATTGGTACAAGAGAGTGTAAAACCCGAATTGTTGCAGTATATGAAAGCGGCAATTACCGAATTCTATGGTAAAGAACCCAGGCAAAGCCCGGATTTGCCCCGAATTGTGAATGAGAATCATTTTAATAGATTGAAAGCCTATCTCAGTCAGGGACAAATATATTACGGGGGAGAAGTGGATAAGGGAGATCGTTATATATCACCCACAATATTGACTGATATCCAGGATAATGCACCCGTTATGGAAGAGGAGATCTTTGGCCCTGTTCTTCCGGTAATATCTTATGAAAATACCGATGAGGCCATCAACTTTGTGAATTCCAGGTCGAAACCACTCGCTTTCTATGTATTTACGGAAGACGATAAAACCGAAGCGTTACTTCTGAACTCATGCTCTTTTGGTGGTGGGTCGGTTAACGATGTGGTGGCTTATTTAGGGAACCCGGATCTGCCTTTTGGCGGAGTTGGGAAAAGTGGAATGGGAGCATATCACGGCAAAGCCAGTTTTGATACTTTTTCGCATACTAAAAGTATTATGAAGAAAAATCTGTGGCTGGATATTCCTTTCAGATATGCCCCTTACGATGGAAAACTAAAATGGATTAAGAAGATTTTGGGATGAAAGAATCGTCATTCAAAGCACTATATGTAGAGGAACTTGAGAATGGAAAATTCAATCAAGAGGTCAAAGAAATACCATTTCGAGAATGGCCTGATCATGAAGTGACGATACAAGTAGAGTACTCCTCCCTAAACTATAAGGATGCACTTTCGGCTTCGGGCAATAAGGGCGTCACCAAAGAGTATCCACACGTGCCGGGCATTGATGCATCCGGTTGGGTGATGGAAGACCGATCGGGAACCTTTAAGAAAGGCGAAAAGGTAATTGTTACCGGAAAAGACCTTGGCTCAAATACCTTTGGGGGATTTGGTCAAATAATTCGGGTCCCAAAAGAATGGATTGTGAGAAAACCAGCTGCTTTTGATAATAAAACCGCTATGCTTTTTGGAACCGCAGGTTTTACAGCCATGTATGGTGTATTAAGATTACAAAGAGAGCAAATAAAAACTGAAGATGGGAAGATTTTGGTGACCGGCGCTACCGGGGGAGTAGGTTCGTTGTCTGTTTTCTTTTTATCTGAAATGGGATATCAGGTGATAGCTGCAACTGGAAAAATGAGTAAAACTGATTTTTTAACGGAATTAGGTGCACAAGAAGTAATACACCGGGAGGAGGTTATGGAAGTAAAATCCTCTCCATTGCTTAGCCGAAAGTGGAACGGAGCCATTGAAACGGTTGGTGGCGATATGCTGGATGCGGTTATCCGGCAGACCAATCAGGATGGGGCCGTGGCATGTTGTGGAAATATTCTTGGCCATAAAGTTCAGACAAGCATTTATCCGTTTATACTGCGGGGGATAAGCTTACTTGGTATTGATTCTGCAATTTGTAAAATGCCCATGCGACTAAAGATTTGGGAACACATTGCTGAAACGAACATCGAGAAACTGCCCAAAAATTACGCAAAAACAGTATCGTTGGAAGCATTGATGACAGAGGTTAAATCCATGTTAAGCGGAAGACAAACAGGCCGTGTAATCGTGGCTCACGAGTAATAAAAAAACCCAATTTGGGAAAATTGGGTTTTCAAAAGACATAAAGCAGCTTTCAGACTGCTTTATGTTGGGTTATGGGTAAATGTCTTGGGGTACAACTAAATTTTTCAGGCCGCGAACTGAGGCTTGATAATTATATTTTCCGCTTTATGCAGAGATTCCGACAGCGTTCGTTTGGATACGGGCTTAAGCAGGAAGTCGACGCAATCTAAATCTTTGGCTTGTTTTCTTACTAGTTCACTATCATCGCCGGATAAAAAGATGACCGGTACTTTTACATCATTTTCGCGCAGGCTTTTTACGGTTTCAAGGCCATTGATGGCGCCGGAAAGCTGTATATCCATCAGGATAATAGACGGGGAGATATCATAAAAATTGTCGAGGGCTTCTTCGCCACTTTTAGCTTTACCAGCTACATCAAAACCAATCTGTTCCACCAGCTTGCCTTCAACAATAGAAAGAAGCGGGTCATCTTCCACTATCATTACCTTTCTTAAATTCTCCATAACGTGGTTTCCAATGAAGTATTAAAATATTCTAATACTAAGGTATTAAAATAATTTAATGTTTGCAATTAAATCGTCTGAATGTAGGTTTGATGATTAAAAGAGTTTAAACCAAATTTCAAAATAAGGACCATGATTACCTTGCATGTATCATCAGATAATTCAGTTCCCAATCTGGAAGAAAAGCTTGATGAACTGGTTATTCAGTATCAAAAAAAATTACACGATCACCATGAAAAGGCCTTGCCGTTTATTGAAGAAGATGGCACATATTATACCTCGGCTACAGAAATCCAGCAATGGCTTGAAAAACTGGAAAAAGACTTAAACTGGACGAGGTCATTAAGTGGAGATGGCTGTTTCATTGACCCGGAAAACGGGAAAGTTTGTTAGATGGCCATTACACTTGTTTTCGCCATTCGTTTAGCCATTCAAAAGCAGAAATCATTCGCGAACCATACCAGCTAAACCATTCGCCATTGACTAACTCAATTTTAGAGGACGGGCAAACATTCTGAATTTCATCAATATGCTTTTCCTTGAAAGGATACGGCTCACTGCTTAGTAAAATGAGCTCGGGATTTTTTGCTGCTAAATCATCCAGCGTAGTTTTCGGGTATCGAGTTTTATTTCCAAATACATTGGTCAATTGCCAGCTCTGTAGTACGTCATGTATGTAGGTATCATACCCCACACCCATCCACGGATCCTTCCAAATAAAATAGGCGGCCGAAAGAGGCTGACGCTCAGGGCGTTTTTTGAGAAGACGATTGATTTGTTGTACCAGTTTATTTGCATTCTCCTGCACGCCAAGCTGATTCCCAATTGATGAAATTTCGAGCAGGGCATCTTCAATGGTGACAATTTCTGTAACCCGAACT
The DNA here is from genome assembly GCA_004335635.1 of Chloromonas sp. AAM2. Lineage (NCBI taxonomy): Eukaryota > Viridiplantae > Chlorophyta > Chlorophyceae > Chlamydomonadales > Chlamydomonadaceae > Chloromonas > Chloromonas sp. AAM2. The sequence goes on from QAXH01005276.1 coordinate 70,171, forward strand.
TCACAGTATTTCTGTAATACTTCGATATCCTCTTTTCGGTTTTCTTCTTTGTTTGCAAGAATAAAATCTGGTTCTAAAGCCACTATATCATCAAGCCGTGGATTTTTGGTGCCTCCGATGATCTCCACATTTTGAACTTCATTGTTGGGATGAATACAAAAACGGGTTCGCCCAACAACCTGTTCCTTCAGTCCAAGATCAAAAAGCAGCTCAGTGAGGCTTGGAACCAGCGAAACAATTCTTTGATAGGGAAGGTCAGGCATAGCGCTTTATGATATTTTCAGCTTGTCGGCAATAACTGCCGCCAAATAAATTAGCATGCACTAAAATGGGATACAGGTTATAGAGAGTTACTCTGCTGTCAAATCCACCTTCAAGAGGATATTGAGCATTATAGCCTTCATAAAAGTTAGCCGAGAATCCGCCAAAAAGACGCGTCATGGCCAAATCCATTTCGCGGTGTCCATAATATACCGCAGGATCGTAAATGGAGGTACTTCCATCTTTGGTAAACATATAATTGCCACTCCAAAGGTCACCATGCAACAGCGCAGGCCTTTCCCGAGGAAATAGAGCCCCGAATTTAGCATAGAGACCTTCAACATCTTTCAGGAGGGAACGGGTTAATTTTCCAGATTCAATGCCCATTTTAACCTGAGGTTCTATGCGTTCAATAGCAAAAAAATCTGCCCAGCTGGAATGTTTGTTATTACGTTGTGGTAAACGCCCAATATAGTTATCGTGGTCTAAACCAAAGGTTGAAGAAGAAGTGGAATGTAATTTAGCTAACTCTGCCCCAAATTTAGCAGCTGAATCTTTAGTACCTCCACCTTCTTCTATCATTTCTAAAACAAGAAAAGACGTATGTTGTAATTCAACAGTGGGAATTCGAAGGTCTGTATTTGCCTGGCTGAGTAGATTTAACCCTTTGGCTTCAGTTTCAAACATATTTTGAGGAGCCGACTTGTTCCATTTAACAAAATATTGATGTCCTGAATCAGTTGTAATTTTTGAAGCCTGATTAATGTCTCCACCATGTATCGAACTGGTATTGGTTATCACCAAGTCAAGCTTATCTTGTATCACATCCTGGAATTCTTTGGGTAACATAAATCAGTTCTTGATCATAGGTTTAAGTTCTGTTAGAAGAGCTTCGCAGCTTCGGTTCAATACATTGAATACATTTTCGAATCCCTGAAGCCCCCCATAATAAGGATCTGGAACTTCCCCGTCGCCCGGTTCCGGGTCAAAATCGCGCATCATCTTAATTTTATGGTCAAATTTATTTTTTCGGTCTAATTGTTTGATATTTCTAAAGTTTTCTGAATCCATAGAAAGGATCAGGTCAAATTCTTCCAAATCTGAATATTCAAATTTTCGGGCTCTGGAAGGTAACTGTATGCCATGTTTGTTAGCCGTTGCCTGACTTTTACTATTGGCAGGCTCACCAATATGATAAGCTGACGTACCTGCAGAGTCGATATAGAAATACCGCTCTAATCCGGCTTCATTGACTTTATGGATAAAAATGCCTTCGGCAGTCGGGCTTCGGCAGATATTACCGAGGCATACAAAAACAAGTTTATACGGATATTCTTGCGTAATTGGGCGTTTAAATTGATCTGACATAAATTGATTAAAATTAATTTTTGGGTAAAGGTACTGTAAGCAGGCAAGCATTTCACATAATCATCATATTAAATGAAGAAACTTTGAAACTATCTATGCTTTTAGCTGCAAGTAGCAGATTTTTTTGATTGAAGAGAATACATGGTTTTCCATGATAATTTGTATATTTGAGGCTTCAAACTATTCGCCGGAACAAACATTTTTATGGCAAAAAAATTCGAAGAAATAAAGCAACTAAGCTTTCCGAAATCAGAAGTTGAAACTTTAAACTGGTGGAAGGAGCACAAGATTTTTGAGAAAAGTCTCAAAACTCGTGAAGATGGTATACCTTTCACATTCTATGAAGGCCCTCCTACGGCTAATGGTAAGCCTGGAATACATCACGTAATGGCACGAACGGTTAAGGATATGTTTTGCCGTTATAAAACCCTGAAAGGTTTCAGAGTAGAAAGAAAAGCCGGTTGGGATACCCACGGCTTGCCTGTTGAGATTGAAGTTGAGAAAGAACTGGGCCTTGAAGGCCGCGAACAGGTAGAGGAATATGGCATTGAAAAATATAACGCCAAGTGCCGGGAAAGTGTTCTAAAATACAAAGATCTCTGGGATGAGCTGACTTCACGTATGGGATACTGGGTAGATCAGGAAGATCCATACATCACCTTCGATAACAAATATATTGAATCGGTTTGGTGGGCTTTTAATAAATTATATGAGAAAGGACTGGTTTACAAAGGATATAAGATACAGTGGTATTCGCCGGGAAGCGGTACGGTTTTATCTTCTCACGAAGTAAGCCTGGGTTATAAAGAGACGCAGGATCCATCTATTTATGTGAAATTTAAGATGGATGATGAGGATACCTATTTCCTCGCCTGGACAACCACTCCCTGGACCATTGTGTCAAATATGGCGCTCGCAGTAAATCCAAACCTGGATTACGTGAAGGTAGGGCACTATAATGAAACCTACATTATGGCAAAAGACTGTGTGGAAGCTGTATTTGGAGAGGACTACATCATACAGGAAGAATTTAAAGGGTCCGTTTTATTAGGGAAAACCTATCAACCGGTCTTTGATTTTGCCTTTGAGGAGTATGAAAAATCTGATGCATGGCGTGTGATTCCAGCTGATTATGTGACGACCGAAGATGGTACCGGAATTGTGCATACTGCACCGGCATTTGGTGCCGATGACTTTGAGTCTTGCCAAAAAGCGGAGATTCCCATGTTCAATCCTATTGACCGTGATGGGAAATTTACAAGTCAGGCCCCTGAATTTGAAGGACAATGGTTCAAAGAAGCAGATAAAGAAATATCAAGATCCATAAAAGACAAGAATCTCATGTACAAACATGAGACCATGGTCCACAACTACCCGTTTGACTGGAGAAAAGGCACTCCGTTAATGTCATACCCGGTGGAATCCTGGTTTATTGAAACAACCAAAGTAAAAGAACGGATGGTTGAGCTTAATAATAAGATCAACTGGAAGCCGGAAAGTACCGGTAGCGGCCGTTTTGGTACCTGGCTCGAAAACAATGTAGACTGGGCCATTTCAAGACAGCGATATTGGGGAACGCCCATTCCGATTTGGGTAAGTGACAAGGATCCAGACTATCTTGAAACGATTGGAAGTGTAGCTGAATTACGAGAAAAGGCCGGGCTGGAAGATGATGAAGAAATAGATTTACACCGCCCGTTTATCGACGAACTTACATGGGAAGGCCCGGATGGAGGAACCATGAGACGCATACCGGACTTGCTGGATGTGTGGTTTGACTCCGGGGCTATGCCTTTTGCACAATGGCACTATCCCTTCGATAATGATCATGATTTCCAGGTGAATTACCCGGCTGATTTTATTGCTGAAGGCGTGGATCAAACCCGTGGATGGTTCTACACCCTGCACGCGCTCGGAACAATGCTTTTCGATGAAGAAGCATATAAGAATGTCGTTTCGAATGGGCTGGTGCTGGACGAAAACGGGGAAAAAATGAGTAAATCAAAGGGTAATTCCGTTGATCCCTTTGACGTAATACAGGAATTTGGTGCTGACACCGTACGGTGGTACATGATGAGCAACTCATCTCCATGGGATAACCTCAAATTCAGTCATGACGGTTTAAAAGAAGTTCAGCGAAAGTTCTTTAACACTATCATTAACACGTATTCATTTTTTGCGATGTACGCGAATATTGATGGATTTACATATTCAGGCACAGCCATTCCTATTGCTGACCGCCCCGAAATTGACAAATGGGTTAATTCCCGGTTAAACTCCGTTGTCAAAGTCGTAGAAGAGCATTTCGAAAATTATGAACCCACAAAAGCAGCCCGGGAGCTGGAAAATTTTGTGGAAGAGTTAAGTAACTGGTATGTAAGAAGAAACCGCCGGCGATTTTGGAAAGAAGGTAACACTCTTGATAAAACGGCCGCTTATCAGACACTATATGAGTGTTTAAACAGTTTAAGTAAAATGATAAGCCCTATTGCTCCTTTTGTAGGAGAATGGCTGTATCAAAAACTGAACAGTGTTACCGGACAAGATGAAGAATCCGTACATTTATCGTTCTTCCCAACCGTAGAAGAAACGGCGATCAACAAAGCGCTGGAACATAAAATGGATATGGCGCGGTTGATCTCATATATCGTGTTGCGTATTCGAAATCAGATTGAAATCAATGTACGACAGCCGCTGGCTCGTATCATTTTGCCGATTAAAGATGAAAGCGAAAGACAAGCCATTGAGTCTGTGCGAGACATTATTTTAGAAGAAGTGAACGTAAAGGATATTCAGTTTGTAGATGACGATTCTGGTATCGTTCGTAAATCTGCGAAGCCTAATTATCCGGTGCTTGGAAAGCGATTAGGTCCCAAAATGAAGGCCGTAGCCGCAAAAGTAAATCAATTGACAACGAATCAGATCACGAAATTTGAAAAGGCGGGATACATCGACCTTGAAGTAGATGATGAAACGATCCGAATAGATGCGGAAGGCTTAGAGATAGTTCGTACAGGACTTGAGGGCTGGACGGTTGAGACCGAACGCGGTTTAAGTGTAGCAGTTGATACGGACCTGAGTGAAGAGTTAGTGCAGGAAGGAATTGCACGTGAATTTGTGAATCGTATTCAAAATATGCGTAAAGAAGCCGATTACGAGGTTACCGACCGTATCGCCATTGGCTTTACCGGGTCTGATGATATCAAACAGGCGGTGGTTTCGATGAGTGAATACATCAAAAAAGAAACGCTGGCTGAAGAAATTCAGATTAAAGAACTTGAAGTTTCAGACTTCACTAAAACCTGGGAGATCAGTGATGAAAAATGCACGATTTCCATCCGAAGAAATATTAATTCATAACGTAGCAGCTATGGCAAAAGAAGAATCAAAAAACGAAGAACGGGTTTCGCCGTATAGTGATGAAGAGCTGGAATATTTCCGTGAAATCATCATAAAGAAAATGGAAGATGCTGAAGAAGAGTTAAATGCTCTGCAACGTACGCTGCGGGAAAGTATGGAAAACTCTTCGGACGAGTCTGCTTATTCTTATCATATGGCTGATGCCGGCACAGATGCACAGGAGCGTGAAAAAACCTACATGCTTTTCAACCGCACACGTAAGTTTGTAAAGTATTTGGATGACGCGCTCCAGCGAATTGACAACAAAACGTACGGTGTTTGTAAAGTGACTGGAAAGAAAATTTCCAAAGGACGTTTGGAAGCAGTACCACATACTCAGCTGAGTATTGATGCCAAACTTAAACGCCG
>QAXH01005278.1:0-22551 GCA_004335635.1 Chloromonas sp. AAM2
CTTGTCTTACAATGCAGAAATCAACCTGTACGGTGCCCAAGTGCAGAAAATTTGGGTGGCTTCCAAGATGAAATCCAGCCTCCATATATCCGCAACAACACGCAGCTGCAGAACAGAATGGCACCACCTGCGTCATCCACCAGCGCCTTGGGGAGGAAGCGGGTCACCATGGGCAATGAGGCAGCAGAAGAATCACGACTGGACGAAGGGCAGAAGACGCCACCCCCCGATGCACCTCCATTGGCAGAGCGACCAAGAAAGGAGAGTTGGAAACAGGCTGTGGGACGTCTACGCGCGCAACACACGAACTTGCTCAAGAGAGTAAAGCAACTGGAACACTTGGTGGCGACTTACATCACCGACTTCTGAGGTGTTTACCTGTCAGATGGGTCACAAACCCATTTTGTCTTTTGACACTGTAGTTCCTGTCTAATCAGGGTTTGCTGTCCCAGAAGTGGCAGAGCACCGTCTACCACAACACGCGATGTTCACCCCGCTGTTCACCCCATGTGCGGTTCACATGCACACATACACATGTTTTACTGACACACAATGGTTGCTGGTGGTAATACAGACCAATTCACACAAACTGTCCCAGAACCGGCAAACTTCTTTTTTTTTGATATGAAAAGGCACTAAACTAGACACTCTAACGTGCACAAGCTGGAGGTCCTTGTGCACTGATGGAATTTTGTTTGCTATGAGCGCTGTTTGCTCAGGTGTACACTTGTGGGTGTGGGCTTCCTGCTGGTGTACTCGGCTCGTTCTGCGGCCGCCCAACAGAACCCCAAAACACCCCAAACGGACACACACACACGAACACAACGACAAAACGACAATACCGATATGACAAACCTCTTATGCAGCGGGGCTGCGAAAACCGCCAGCACAACCCAGGCCATGCCAACACTGAATGACCTGCTACGGTGATCGCACGCTGTGCTGCTTCCCTACCGAATGCCAGCTAGAATTCTGCTTTTCTATGCAACTGATGATACTGCGGACCAGGGAGGTACACCAGTGTGCGTGTACTGCGTGTGTACTGCCTCACACTGGGTGGGGGTTTGAGCCTCTGGTGCTGAGAAGTCTAGACCTAAGTGCAATTGGAAGGACCCTGCCTTCATCATTCTGCAAGCGTTCCGGGTGTTGACACGGGCAACACAGCGTGTCTTTTCATGCGTTCGGTTTCAAGCAACATGGTTTGGACCTGTGAACCAGTTCTCTCGGTGGGCCCCAGTCACATCCCCCCCTCTTCTTCCATCCCATCATCCATCCCACGCTCTCCTCCACTCTGCTCAGACGCCTGATCCTCTTCCAACGCATCGAAGTCGAGGTCAAATTCATCGACCTCCCGCTTCTCACCCTCACCCTCTCCCTCTCCTCCCTCATTCGCACCCTGTGCTTCCCCTGCGCCCATGTCCCCTTCTCCTCCCTCCTCTCCCTCATCGTCTTCTTCATCCGCTTGCTGTCCTGTGGTGCTATCCCCGACCGGCTGTGCCTGCTCCCCGCCCTGCATTGCTGCATCAGCACCAGCCATAGCCACTGTGGCTGCACCGGCCGCACCAGCGGTGGCAGCAGCAGGGTCAGCAGCAGCTGCCGCGCCAGCAGCAGCAGTCACAGCTGTGCCTGCTTCAGCTGCAGCCAGGGCGGCAGTTGCAGTCGCCAGCCGGTCCTCTGCAGCCTGCTGTTGTGCCTGGTGGGCTTGGAGTATGCGCTCAAACAGCACAGCCACAGACTGCAGCACCTGCGCATCAGAGGTGCATTCAACATCAGCAGAGATGCATTCAACATCAGCAGAGATGCATTCAACATCAGCAATGGTTTATGGATTTCCAGACTAGTAGAGTCAGCATCTGTCCTTCAATCGGGCATTGTGCGTATCGGCACGGATGTAAATCAGATAGATTGAAGTACACTGGCGCGATAAATGTGAAATTGGTTGGCACAGTAAAGAAGGCCGAACGGTATTGTCGTCATCTCTATCCTGTAATTAGTGAGTCTCCAGCGCAAAAATAGTTTGTATTTCTCATCCAGAGGTGTATTTCTGACGATCCCGAGTGTGATGACGTATGACCATGAGACGTTTAGCTCACAGGAGACGGAGACAGCCCACGAGTTGCAGATTCCGGTGTTCATGATTGATTGTTGGCCCATCCCCACAAGGCGCCAGCCAGTAAAACCTGCATCTTAACCTCCATCGGCCCCACCTGTGTCTTATTGTCGGGTGACATAGCCCAGGCCGCCAGCTGCACTGCCTTGTCCTGCGCTAGCCTAGGCTCCCCTGCCTGCGGCCCGTCCGGCCCCAGCCCCAGCACCCGCTCCAGCACCGGCGCCGGCAGCTGCAGCGTCAGGTGGACAGAGAATTGAAAAGCGATTCAAGCAGCTATGGAGAAAAACAAAGCAGGACGCCGGCAGGCGGAAGTCAGGAGGCCGAGCAGATAAGCCCAACCCCCATATGAGAGTGTTGTACCCTAGCCCTTGCCTCTCTTCCTCTTGCTAGCTTGTTACCTGCAGCATCAGGTGGAAGTAGGGCCGGCCGGTGTGCTCCACTAGCAGCAGGAAACCACGCCACTGTCCAGGGTCCTGCCAGATCTGCAAGCAAAAGAGAAAATAGGCGTCAGTCAATGGAGTTGCTGTTTTGTTATGTCGGTCGCCATTCCCCCAAGCAGATCGCTCAATGCGATTTAGGGAGAGGCGTCTGATCAGCTGGCCACAGTCGACAAGCGGGGACAGCCCTGTGTCCGAGCACACATGTGGTTGTCCCCCACAAACAAGTCAAGTTGTCACACAGTAAGTTTGCCCCATGCTTACATCCCCCTGGCTTGGGCTCGACCCTAGCGTTAGCACTTTTCTATCCCAATAAGCGTCAGCGTAAGCACGTAAGCATAAGAGGTGACTATGACGTGAGCCTTTGCCTATCCCAGGCCCCACCTGTCTGGATATGAGCCTTGAGAGCAACTCTGCAATGAACTTGCGCAGTCTGGGTGCGGCCTTGAGAGCAGTGATGACGGAGCGCATGAAGAGCAGGGGAAGCACAGGGGCCGCCTCCATCTGCTGGATGGCCTGAAGGGCAGGTCAACACAGTGAACATTGAATCGGCTGGTTAAGATTCAAAAAACAAGGCAATCCAAACACTACATGCAAGCCACGTTCACGAACCAAGCAAGCACCACAGTACATAATGATACATGTCAGGGGTATCATCATATCTTTTGGCATTGGCCAGCAACACGGTGGTGGCTTTGCAGAAGACCTTGCTACAGACCTTGCTACGAGCCTTGCTACAGACGGTCTCACAGCAAAAACGTGAGATTAGTGTGGGTCTTGGCTTGTTTTGTGAACAAGTGAAGTTTTCTGACACGTAATACTCCTTCCGTTCTCACGTCAACTATTCATATTCCGGTCATATTCCGCCCTCTTCTCACCATCAACACTAACCGGCGCCCAAACCCAAGTCAAACCTAACCGCCTACTATATCCATGGCCCAATCCCCTGCCCACCTGTGCCACCGCCTGTTGTGGGAATACGTCTGGTGCATGCAGCGCCCCGTCCACTGCTGCTATGAGCATCTTGGGGTTGATGCCGTCCTTGCGTGGGTCTAGGGCATGAAGGGCAACGAGCAGCTCCGCCGGAGAGAACAGAGGGTCTGCACAGGCGCGAGCAGTGCGTATTTTGATCCATCCAACTCGTTTAAGTATATACAGCCTGCTGCCCGTCCTTCCAACCTACATCACCTCGCTAAAGCATGAGAACCAAAGCATGCCGCAAGAGCAAAGCACTTGGCTGCATTCAAGTCCATCCAAATCCATACAGCCTGCTCCTCGTCTTTTCAACCCAACCCTACGGACATGTCGTACTCCAAGAGCACACCCATGGCCCGAGTCAGTCTCGGAACAAGAGTGGACATGCATCAGTTAGGAGGCGAAATTTGTCGTGTGCATCAGACATGAGGGATCGCGGCTTGGGTCAGATACAAACAACTTGATGTGGCAGAAGGGAGAGAGAGAGAGAGAGAGAGAGAGCGAGAGAGCGCTAGCTGTGCAGCACGCTGAGGCATAGTTGCATTGATCCTGGCTCTCTCTCTCTCTCTCTCTCTCTCTCTCTTTTTTTGTATCTGCATTGGCTCACCTCCCAGTGCTCCATTGTGCGTGGCCAGCTTGCGATACAGCGACCTCAGGTTCACGCCGGGCACCTGCATGTCAGACACAGGAACGGGCATGGAGCCATCATCACTGGACACACAGACATGAACAGACATGGGGCCATGAATAGACGGAGATGCGTCAGGAGGCAAGACGGGGAACCTGAGCGATGATCATGCTTGGAACAGTATGGCTCCACAGAGCACGATACGAGCTGGTGGCGTCAGAGGCTTATGCCTGATTGCCCTCCATCCCTGTTCATGTCCCCTTAGCTTTGCTGAGTGCTCTTTCCTTCACACCACTGGCGCTGTGGCTGCATGCTGCCTGACCTAATGCTGCCAGCACACACACCACAGTCAGAATGATCATGTGGCTTCGTGCGCCTGGCACTCTCAACTCTTCCTCACCTGCACCAGCAGCCATTGTCTTTTGTTTTGCCGTTTGTGCAAAATTATCACCTCTAATGGAACCCACACTGCTCAGCCGTACCTGCAGCAGCCTAGGCAGCAGCGCCACCACCTCCCCCTTGCTCAGCACCGCCACCACAGGCACCAGGCTGGACACGTCTCCCGTTGCCTCTGCCCGCTGCCTGCATGCCGTGAGCATGGCCTCGCTGGGCAGCAGGCAGCTCATCAGCACCTCAAGCATGTGCCACACCAGTGGCTCGCTGCCTGGACGTGGTAGACGGGACGGGCAAGATCACATTGGTGCATGGATCTTTGCATAGGCCAAGATAGGCACTGTTGATCTATTCCTGGCGAACAGTGCGCTGCCAGCGCGCTGGCCGTGAACACACGGTGATGACTTCAAAACCGGTGCTGAAATCAATGCGTTAGCACTGGCAAGCAGTGACGGCCACATCAATGTGGTTGGAAGCAGCCCTGGCATCCCCGCAATGCGCACGTGATGATGCATCCATTGCACCATGTGGCAAACTTGCTAATCGTGCAACAGTGCTCTGTTAAGAATAGATAGTACACTTTGATTGGATACCCTACAAAGACAGAGACAGGTTCTGGGTAGGCAATTCAAAGTACTTCTGATTCTTCTGGCTCTTGTCACACCCAGACCTAGATCATAATATGTTATGATCCCGCAACCTGCAGGCTGTGCCGAGACCCATCCCCTCCTGACCTGGTATAGGGTTCCTGACTAGCTCCACCAGCTGTGTGTTGGAGTGCCCCAAGGCCTTGGCCAGGGACTCACTGGCGGTCATCAGGGAGACGCGAACCTGGGCACACCAAATATACGATAAAGAGACTGCAAACTTGAACAAGCAACCACAACCACGCGTCAAACCACACAAAATACAAAAGGCCAGGGCAGAGGCTGGGACAGGGTCAAGGTTGCGGGCAAGATGTTGACCTGTCATGCATGCAACCACGGCCTACTCCGAGGCAGGCCACAAACAATACTACTTCATGTCAAGTTCAAGTTCAAGTACGCCATTCCACATGATTCTTGAAGTGAATAACGACTTGGACATACTGGATGCCCTGACAGCAATGTTCAATGTCCAACAGCAATGTTCAATAGCAGACTACCTGGCAGTGGGCTACCTGAAGTAGAGAAGTAGCCTATTGTGCAGCAGAAGGTTTTTGTTGTCTCTGCCGTGTGTGGCCATCCCACCAGTGGCCAGACGAATAATGGTGTTAGTATACACACTTGACAGTGGACACTACCGGGGGTACTGCACACTGCCTCTGCCCACACCCACCAGTGGCTTCTTTTCCTGTTTGGTCAGCCCACTGAGCTGATTTGCATGTCTTGCTGGTGCAGTGGTGCAGTTAACAGTTGTTCTATTTCTTTTCCCTCCCTCCCTCCCTCGCCCCAACTGAGCAGTCGTCCCCGGACTGAAGGCCATGTAAACAACAACAACAACAATAACAACACCCACCAGTGGCGTTGCTGATGCGAATGCCTGCATGAGTCCAGGCAGCAGCTCGTGGTGACGCACGCACAGAGTGGCGTACAGCTCACAATACCTGAAAACACGAATGGAAAACAACACATGTCCGTACACAGTGAGTAGATATGGCTGTTTACAGCAGAAACGTCGTCAACGGAGCAGGGATGAAAGACCCTGAGCAAGAAAAGAGGGACATGAGTGATATCAACACTACATCCTACTTGCAGAAGCTGAAAAGTAATGCGCACCCAAGCTGCTTGGGCAGTGCGATCTGCTTTATGGCTGGTTAGTTAGCGCATCTACTTGCGCTTGTACTTGCAGGAGTGGAGCCGCTAAAAACACTTGTGCACTGCATGCTGTTAGCTGTACAATGTATCTGATACCTTTGCCCTTGATGCGATGATCGTGCCAGTCAAAATCATGTTGTCACCTCATGTGCTAACGGCTTGTCACCTCATGCGCGGATGTGTTGTCACCTCATGCGCGGATGTGTTGTCACCTCATGTGCGGATGATGTGCAAAATGGTCAACTGTGCTCAACAACCAGGTGCCTCCTACCTTGCTGCCTCCGCCATGGACCAGTCCTCAGCCTCTGCATCGTGCGGTGGCGGGCCCAGCAGCGCATGCAGATTGTCCGTGGCTGCCTTAATGATGCATGGGGCCAGGCTGCCGCCAAGCACCACTGCCAGCTGGTTGCAGGACAGCCGCACAGCCTTGCTGCGGGTACTGGCATCCGCGTCTACGGTGGCAGGCAAGTGGAGTCACAGTCAGAAGAAGTGCACATGCATGTGCATAGGTATTATGCATGACAGCAAGGCAGTGTATGCCTTACAGGACCTATCCCATTCAAAAAAAGGTGGAGTCTCAGTCAAGGTGGGTGGAGTCACAGTGTCAAGGTAACAAACAACAGATAGCCGTGGTGGCAAGGAAAGTGGAGTCACAGGCAACAGAGCTGCTTTCAGGCGTGTGCGTGCCGATTTGGGAGCGCCTGGGATTGCAAGCATACTTTCAGTTATGAAATTGAATAATCTCAACGGCGCAAGTGGTACCTCGCATGGCAGTGAGGCTGAGGCAGTGTGCGGCTCACATGATTTATCACACACGTATGGTAGGTAGGTCGTGACAGTTTTGTTTACTTCTGTTTACATCAGGAAGGCCATCATGTACATTATACTTCCAGTTACACCAGGAAGGTCATGATAGGCCAGAGACCTATCGTATCTTTGCCCTACCATCGCTGACCCCTGTTATGTTCCTGGCGTCTGCAACGGTGCTACTGTGCATACTGCCTCGGTACAAGTGCTGTCCCAACATGCCCTGCCGCACCTACCATGTGCAGCCCTGAGCACTAGCTGCATGACATCATGCCTCAGTGCATGTCGTGCCAGGATGGCCTCCCTGGCTGCCGTCAGGCCTGTCGAGGCCGCCTCGCCCCCGCCCGCCACCATAGAGCCAAGAAAGAGCGTGCAGCCGGGCAGTGTGAGCGCTGGCGCGTCGGAAAGTAGTTGGCGCACTGCTGACCAGTGGCTGCCGTCCCTGTTGACAAAAGCAGGCCAAAATGCATGGCAAAGATGGTGGCAGGAGCGGAGACGTACATGGTTCAAGGCATGGCTGCAGTGGACAAAAGTACGGCCAAACTCAGAGCAACATTAGCGCCGAACTAAGGGCCAGATGTCGTCCAAAAGCAGGAACAAAAGGAGGGCCAAATGTAAGGTGGAATAACCCTCAAAGGGTTGTGCGTAGAGTTCTAATGCCTGCAATATGGATGTGAGTTTGTCCGACCGCCTGTGGCGGACTTGCGATGCCTAATCGTATGGCCACAAAAGAGCAATATGTGTGGACAATCAATCACCTCAAGGAACAATGATCGGAACTCTGATGTTCTGTGCAGTTCTTTTCCTCAGGCCCTCTTGCACACCAAGCCAAGAGCTTGCTAGCTAATCAACCCGTCTTATCAGATTTGTTCCTGATGCACCACCATCTTGCACCGTAAAAACCCCTAACAAAACAGCAGAATGACGCAAACTGATCCTTCATTCTTACCTCAATCTCTCCAGCAGTCCAATGAGCGCTGCCTCATATCTCGTGCCTGACAGCTGCACTGTGCCGCCCGCGCGCTCGCTCTGCCCCTGCTGCCCCTCAACCTCCATCGGCCCTTCAACGCCCGCAGCACCAGCCTCGCCTTGACTGTGCTGCCCTCCTGCTTCCATCGCCCCCTTAGCGGCCGAAGCAGCAACCTCGCTGTGACCCTGCTGCCCCTCTACTTCCATCGCCCCGTCAGCTACAGGGGCAGCAGGCTGGCCGGGGTCTGGCTTTACTTGAACAGCTTCCTGCTCAACCACTTGGTCAACCTCCATGGCGACCTGGCCTTGTTTTGATTCTTGAGCATCCGCTGCATTAATTTCTGGCACGACCTTAACATCTGGCTTCACGTCTTTGGTGTCTGGCTTGCTGCCATCCGCTTGTTCTTCGCCTGGCTTTTGCCCTGCTGTGCAAACAGGCTGTGCATGCTCCGTGCAGGCTGCCAAACGTGTGTGAGCAAACTTTTCCAACTGGTCACCTAGCAGTGCGTTCAGCCAGGTCAACGCGAGCTCCAATCCCCTGCCTTCCACAATTTCCATTTCCGCTGCTGCCAGCATATCATCATGGATTGCTTTCGCTGCGTCTTCAGCAGCTTGCTGCTCTGCTGTTGCTGGTTCGGCACCGATGCCACCTGGGGTTTGTGTGGCACCTGCTGCGGCCAGCCTTGCCAGCACCCTGACCCACAATGGCAGACTGCCTGGCGGCAGTGAGGCACCCCGTGCTACAATGCGGCGAACGGCGGCTGTACGGAGCATGTGCAGCCCACTGACTGACAGGGCCGCGGGCGGGACCAACGGGGCGCCTGCGGCTAGAGCGGTGGCAAGCGCGGGTGCGAGGGTTGCGGTGGCGGAAGGTGGGGCGGCGAGGGATTGCACCGCGCCCCGTCCGACCACAATTGCAGGCAATGCTGCCTGGCCTGGCGGTAACCGCCGGTTAGCGGTTCCGGAGCCGACGGGGTGCTTCAGCAGTGACGCCATTGCGGCCATGCTTGGCAGTCCGTGGGAGCCGGCGGTCGCTTCCGGTGGTGGTGGTTGCGGTGGCGGGGTGGGCCGGCGTGCCTCCAGACGGGACGGGGCGGGCGGGGATGCACGTGTCGGTTTTTCTGTCGGTTTCTCCCCCTGGGTTGCTGTCTCCGGAGGCTGGGCTTCTGCCTGCGCCTCTGCTGCATTGGCCCTGGCCAACCGTTCTGTGACTTCTTCCAGCGAGGGTAAGGGGGCAGCAAACATCAACGCCATGACTAGATCCGCTATCATAGCAGGAGCGCTTGTGCAGAGGGAATCCAGGAAAGCGGGAATGAGCGACTGGTCTGGGTGGGCCAGCAAAGCCGGCAGCATCATGTGTAACTGCATCAGCTCCGATTGAGAAGTGAGCGGGATTTGCGCGGCTGAGGGTGCGGCAGCTGCGACGGCAGCTGTCGGTTGAAGTGCAAGAGGCAGCAGTGACTGTAGTGGTGGAGTGCTGGATTGATGGGGCGGTGTTAAAGGGGCTGGAGCAGGCGTGAGGGCTGGTTGCACTGGAAGTGTTGGTGGCTGTAAGGCGAGTGGGGGAGGTAGGAGCGTGATAGTGGGCGTGGGTGCGGGCGGAGCGGGAGCAGGTGCTATTTGCACAACGGCCGTGGGGGCGGGGACGTGCACGGGCGGGGTAGCGGATCGGCGCGGATCCCCGGCCGGAGGCCGTGGCCCGGGAATTGACCCAGGCCCTGACGGTGGTGGGTAAAGAGGTCGAAGCGGGTGCTGTGTGTGTTGAGGAGGGGGGTAAAGGGGTGCGTGTGGGTGGGGCGGGGCGGAAGAGGACGGAGCGAGCGTGCAGGTGCGGGCCCGCTTTGCATCTGGTGACTGTAGGTCTCCTGTGTCACGATGGTGCTTGGTTGCCCTGCATGGGCCAACACCAGAGCAAACCAGGTGTTATGTTGTTGTCTTTGTACACCCATGCGGATTCGCACAAGGGATGGGTTGACAAGTCAGGGACAAATGACAACCATGGCAATCAGAAACTTCAAAACCATGTTATATGTAGAGTGACTGCTGTCAGGAGACTTGGCCTCTCGCCCCCTTTTACATTTTGCCTTTCGCTCAGTCATGCAGTTGCCCAGCAGGATACTGTTTTCAAAGCAACCAACACAGCTAGTGCCTGTAGTGCCATGGGGTGTGTCTTGTTAGCCTCACACCCGTCAATCCAACATTTCAAATCTCCCGGAGACCATCTGAATGAACTCTAGCAGAACAAAAGCAGAAGGTGGAATAGGGCCATGATGCTTGCTTGCTAGGCGATGATACCATGACCATCATTGACGCTTTTCTGGTCCCGTGCTGCCGTGGTGGCCAAGCATGTGGTGAAGACCCATCTTACTGTGACCACGGCAAGGCCTGAGCAGGACTGTAATCGGCTCAGTCCAGCAATGCCAGTGCAGCGCTATATGCTGTGATACAATACAGGCCTGGAAGATGGCGCAACAAGAGTCCATTCATTACAGAAGACAGATCCGATCCGGCATGTTAAGGGTTGGAGTCTGCTTGCCAACTGCTGGGATGGTACAATGAATGTCCGGAGTTCGCTCTGAGCCAACTGTTGTTGAGTCAGCCTGGCCAGCCTGAACTCTTCAGTCGGCACTCTCTGCTGTGGTGCATGTCCACCAGTGCATGAAGTGATACAGATGTGACACTTTTGAGCCCTGGCCAGAAGAATGGAATATGAACAAAAAATCCGCCGATGAATGATTAGTTCTTCCTGCAAAACATCTGAACGTCAGCGCAAGAATATATTGAGTGGAAGCAGGCACCGGCTGTTCCAATCTTTGTTGCTGCCAAACCATGTGGCAGGCCTTGCATCACAAACTATCAAGCTAGCTCCGACCCAATACGAGAAAGCCATTCCAGGCTGATGCGAGCTAACCGCAGCAACACTGCCCTTCCAACACCAACACCAACACCAACACCACACAACAATACCAAAAACATTACTACGCACTACAGAGCTAAACACATCAATCCTCATCAACAGCTGGTGCAAGGTTTCTAGTTGCTAATTGCTCACTTCGCATCCTTGTAGTCCTGCCTTGCCACGAACTTTAGGCTCAGCTCCGCCGCCCCGCCCGCGCCCATGCCGTTGAGCGCCTCCACGACCCGATCCCGCCAGGGCACGCTGGACGGGTGCCGGCTGCGCAGGATCGAGCACAGCGCGCCGCGTAAGGCGTTGCCAACGGAGATCTCCGTGCCGGGCGCGTCGGGGCCCGCGCTCTCACTCGCACGGTAGCCACCCTGCGCAGCACACAGGGCACAGTGTTCTAGTAAACGCTTCATGAATCGCCAGCTGTTTGCTGACTCCTGCACAACGCATGGCAGTGTTTCTTTCCAAGCAAGCGCTTGATGATAAAGCAGTTGTGAAGCTGTTCAAGTCCGTTTGTCGCCAGTTTTCGTCCAATTGTCGTCAGTTTCTCTTGCGTAGATTGCTGATAGGATGGAGGACGATGCTAGACCGATTCCATGACATCTAACCACATGCGTGCGGTGCTGGGTCCGCTCTTAGAACAAGCAGTGGAACATCATCTGTCCGCCGCATTGGACACTCACACAGATGCGAAATTAGTTGCGAATGCAGGTAGCAGCAAGCCTCACCTCTTTCGCCAGTGTCAGCAGTGTGGGCAGAATCCGTCCAAGCAGCGACGGGCGCGTGGTGGCAATGCATGACGCTGCCTTGACTGTGGCTATGAGCAGTGGGCCCTTGCCCTTGACATGTGCCCCCTCAGGCCGCATGAGGTCAAGCAACAGCCGCAGCTGTGAGGCGGCCTCAGTGCCCATGGCGGCAGCCTGGGGCAGGCGTGGTGGCGGGCCGCCTGTGTGTGCTCCTCCTGCAACAAGGAGCGCAGGAATCACAGGCACCGTCAACTCAAGTTAGCGACTCAGGTTGGCTTTGCCTTCACATCAAACTCATATGCAACATGTGACGTTTCACATGCTCCACCGTGCACAGTCAAGGTGAAGCGCGAGAGAACGAGGCACTGGCGAGAACAAACTTTCTTTCAGATGTCGGCAGGCGCACTCATACACGGGCGTCCTGGCCAGGCAAGCTACCGTAGATACTTTATATCATGCCGGCATAATCAATTCCCCGTCCCAAAAGTGCGACCAGATTGGCGAAAACAGATTGATTCAATTGAATTAAAAGCACAGAAGGGACCAGACTGAAAAGCATATTTGATGCGAGGCTGTTGCGATTCCAGATTTGAAAACAGACTGGTCAATATTAACAGCGGCGCTCCGCTCCAGCCATTGCCGATGTCAGCGGAGCCAGAGGCTGTGAGCCATGGCTTCTATCGGCTGGAAGCACCCATTCTGGGTCAAGGTTGGTTTAAAAGTCATAACGACAGACGAGGACAAGCAAGCCAATCAAGAACGCTGCCAATCAAGGCAGCCACGCCAGCCGTCAAGGCCAAGTCAACAGCTAAGACTGGTGCTGGCTCATCCAGCATCGGTCTTCTGCCATCTGGGCCATCTGGTGCTGGGCTGCAGCCTACAGCTGTTCAGCTGGACACCCTGTGCCAGGCGCTGCCAGAGATGGACAGAGAGCATGGCGTCAGTCTGTCCACCACCGTCATGCATGAGTAGTCAGTTCCTCACATTCTGCAGCAACCACTATGCCAGGCCGCCACACAAGGAGAACCTGCCTGCACTACTGGTTCTGGAAGATGGCGGTACTTTCGTAGTGGTGGACCTAAACTAGAGCTATGGCAACTGACAAGTGTGCTGTGGTATTGGCAGTGTGACGCATGATTGCACGATTGACACATGACATGGCATGAATTGACAACATGGGATGAATTGACAACATGGAGTTGTATTGAAAGTTGCAACAATTGGCGTATGACCTGCACAAAGCCATCCACGATTGCCTCATTCTTTGACTTTGCTTTGACTGCATGAGCAGATTGGTAAAATGTGTAGATCAGTCGCCTGCTTGGCGACCAGATTTGAAACCAGACAGGTTTTAACAGGGGGCCTGCACTCTTATTTTTGCCGACCTATAACTCTGTTTTGCCAGAGGGGGGTCCAGACCCCCCCCCCTCAAAAGCCTATGTACAGGTACTTTGAGCATGCCATTGTGCTCAGTTTCATGAAAGCTTTCCAATGCACGCTTGAAAACAAAGAACTGTTCAGGTTTGAGTCAGTTCCCCAGGGTTCGAGTGCTTTGCCGGTCCTGAGCACCCCTGTCGGTTTACGACCGTTTCCGGATCCGGCATGGGTTTCCAGATTCTTTCGAGTATGCCATTGTGCAGCTCTCAGTGCGGCCGTGACGATGGCATGTTCAAATCTTGATTCTGGCTTATCGTTGGCCTGTAAACCAATTTTCCCGTAAGGCTTAATATTTTCTTAAACACCCCTGCCCCCCCTGTTCCTGACCAGCTCAGAATGGCCCCAGAATTTGAATGTAAGCTCCCTGGAGGGTGCCTAAGCCATTGCCGTGAAGAAACTGGCGGACTTCCGTTATAGGTCGAAAGCTACGGAAGTGCAGGCCCAGATTTTGAGCAAATTGGCCGAAAGATAATTACCAAATAATAAAGCAGATTGATTAAAAGTAACTACGGTACTAATTTACAGCCACATCGTTTGGTTTTGCAAACAATGGTGGATGGAAAAGCTGCATTGCAACATTAGCGGGGCAACCAGACAACCTACCCGGCAGGTGTGGTGCATGTTCTGCGCTGAGCAGCAGCACTCCCCCTTCCACCACCTTGGCAGCTGCCAACCTGATGCCGTCCGGCGTGGAGGCGGCCTGGAGCAGGCTGGCGGCTGCAGTCTGCGCTGACTTGGCAGCCTCCCAACCCTTGATGGCATCAGCATTGCTGGGCTGCAAGACAGCGGATTCAAGAGCACGTGGACGTCAGGCTGGGCACTCAAGCATGCAACAAAACATGGCCTTTTGTCTTTGCCCCCGCTGAGCAGTCCTCCTCAGAGTAACGGCCATGCAAAACCACCACCACCGCCACCACCACCATCAACAAAACGTGCACTGGCTGGCATGAAGCACCCCGGAAGCGATTCAGCCTGCTGCATACATGTGCATGAGGACGTGCTATCAGAGGCAGCCCAGCCCACTATCGCTAGCTGTTGGCTGAAACACTCGGTTGATGCACGACTGTCACAACAGAACCTGCCCTAGCCAGGAGTCGTCTTCATGCCTTGTGAATACCATGCTATTATGAATACCAGCCCAAAGCTCATGATTCTCTTCTCACAGCAAAAGCTGATACGAAGGAGGGCTAAATAGGCATTGGGATACTTCCTGTTGTGCCATAGCCTTACCTGCGCCCCCAGTAACGCCAGGGCCACCCGTAGGACCGTGCTGCATGCTGCAAGAGTGGCCCGTACCACCAGTGGCGATGCATCCCGCATCAGTGCAATGATGCTAGTGGAAGCCTGCTGAAGCACTGAGGGACCCGCATCCGCCTCAGCAGCCTGTGCCAGGAAACTGACGTACGTTTTCCTGACCAAGGCTGAGGGATCCGCCTGCGTACACCAACGCCCGGATAACCATGAAGTTCCGACCTCAACATATTGTGCTCAAATGGGTGACAGACACTTAATGGGGCTGTAGCAACTGCTGAACGATGACGGAATGTGACGCCATGCTGCTCCTGCTGCTGTCATTGCTGCAGTGCTCCAGGAGACTGAGTGACGGCCCTGGACGTCTAGGAATGAGTAGGTCATGGGCATGTACTCATGCAGGGAAAGCAAAGCGGCTGCATGGCTGATCGCCACCAGCATACCTGCAACTGCGCTAATTCCGGGAGAAATTCGGGAAGCAGCCGCCTCTCCTTGTGCACCAGCAGCTCGGCCAGCTGGGCAAGATGCTCAACCTGAAACAACGGCCCATGTATGTAACGGGTGCATGCAAGTGCAAAGCCGAGCCCCATGCATGCCACCATTTAGTGCAAATGTTGCCCATCACAGGTCCAACATGGTTGCAGGGGTTGCTGTGCAGCCACCAGTGCAGGTAAAGATCGCAAAAAGTGAACCCCACCTTCTTCTGAGCCTCGTTGCAAAGTGCCAAGTCGTTGAATATTTGCACTGCAGCCTCACGCGTGTGCTCCATCGTGTGGCTGTACAGGGGGCCGAGGCCCGCAACTTGAAAACTAGCTGACACGCATTGTATAGATCAGCGCGCCACCACTTCGAGTGAATGACGTGTTGACCAAAACATCGGATAAAGCTCAAGAGGGTCTGCCAAACTTAAGCTAAAGTCCAACAACCAAACGGTCTAAAACGCAATTCAACAAGGGCTGCATCTTGATCCAACTCATTACACCATCGGCAGGACGACAGACATGTCAGCATGTCAGAAGCAGGTCCAAGCAGTCCCAAGCGCGCACGGCTCAGCGATGCTGCTGACACGCAGGAGCCCGGAGAGCCCGTCTCTTGGGATATGCCTCCGGACATTGTCCAGACTGTGGGAGAAATGATGATGTTATAAAAGAACGAGTTTTACGATGAGGCTGAGCTTTCTTATGTGGCAGCAGCCCTAGCCGTTGCAGGCAACCCGAACCTCTCGGCCATCTCGACCTTCATCTACAAGCGCCTGAGCCCGAGGCTGGGAGTTGACTTGGATGGCCTGACAGCTGCTTCGACCGCACCCGTCATCAAGAAGAAACTCAAGGTATGCGACCGACTGGACTGTCCCAAGTCATTCTTGACAACTCTGATGCTGAGTCTGTCCGTCCTCTGGCAGGAGGGATCTGGCTGGTCTACAGCATTGCCTATGCCCTCCGCATCGTCATCGACGCTCAATCTATGTATGCGTGCTGCGCGTTGTTCCGCGTGCTGCGCTGTGCTGTGCTGCGCCGTGCTGTGCTGCGCCATGCTGAGCACCCGTGCCATCTCCGCCGCAACCAGTTCAACATGTGCGCAATTGCAGGAATGGGGGCTTCCTCAATCTGGAAACAAGTCTGAGTTGTGGACAAGGGTGGAGGATGAAGTGACACCTGTGGGAGAGCACTGCCCTGTGGCACGCTCCGTGCGCAAGCGAGTCAAGGCGCTGCAACAAGAGTACATCACGTAAGCGTTTGTGACAAAACACTCAGATCGCTTGGTGTGGGCGAGGCAGAAGCCCCAAGGCACAGCAGCACAGACAGCTGGGCTTGGTTGGGCTAGCCCTCCAAGCCATTGCTTGACTTCACACGCCACTTGTTCGTTCTCGTGCTGCCTCCTATTCGTGCACCCGCAGTGTAAACCGTGCAAAGAACCACTTTGGCATTTACAGCTACCAACTGAGCGCCAACAATATCTCCTTCAAGGAGGAGCCACGCGCAAAGGCTGGCAAGCCAGTGCAAAAGCTGTGAGTCTCTCAGTTAAAATGCGAACACCCAAAGCATACCGTATAGAACATATCTCATCCCGCAATAAATAATTACCTGTTGGCGGATGCGGGTTCAAAAACTACATTTTTGGCCTTTTGCGGGAAGAATTTGCGGGATTTTTCAATAATTTATTTTAATGCTGCTGGAAGTAAAATGTCTTGTCTTGTCGCGCTGCGGGAAGTAAAACGCCTTATCACATCGCGAACACAACGATTTTTGCATTGAAACGAGTAGCTGTGTAGCTCCTAGCAGCGTTACAGCATGCATGAGTCAAGGATCAACCAGTGTGACAGCCATGCACATAGCCTTTCAGCTCAATAACAGCAGCTGTGGGAACGCTGCGCGGAATTATATTGATGTCTGGCTGTGCCTGCGAGACGCCTGCGTGAAAAATAGTCAATGTTCTGGTACGGGTGTGGGACCTGCGGGACCATTTTTATTAAATGTCGTTTTGCCCCCTGCGGGATGAGATATGGTCTATACGGTACAATACACATTGAAGCTGTCAGAAAATCTTTTTTCAAACGCGTTGTCAGAACAACTCATGACACGTGTAAGTGGCAGCATATCCTTGCGATATTGTATGGAATTGCATGTTTTTTGTCTCGTTTGTGTAACGTTTCAGGTATTCCCTCAAGGCTGTCAAGGCTCTGGCACGTAGCAGGTGAGCGCAGGCCTCAAGTTGCTCACTATCAGTTAGGCACTGTTGAGTGGCATGTTGCAGGCAGGCCATTGTATGCAGGTTTCACAGCTCCTTGGTTCCTCCTGTTTCATTCGCATTATTTGTCTGTGCGTCTTGTGATCTCAGTATTGGTTCATCCTCGATCCTAAAGGCCCAGAAAGAGGACAGCAAGGCCAGCTGGCAGCGCACAATGGATCGCATTGAGAGGTGCAAGACCCAGGTAACGCTTGGGGCATGTGGGCTATTACTCGACTGCGTGCGGCTGGGCAAACATGTGGGACAGGGTTACATCAGGCAAGCCGTCACAGGACACGGAACGGGGTGAGCACTGTCCTGGCCTGCCCTGAGCAAGAAAGCAAAATGAACGTGACGAACAAAGCATGCATCACAGGCTGCACCATGTGGCATGCAGTCAGTTGAGGCCAGGGGCCACCGTTCGTTAACAAAGCGTTCACAAAGCAAGCATAGGAAGGTGCAAAAGCTGTACATAAACACACAAGGTTCGAACTGATCATCTTACATTGGCTTGTTACTACCTCACAGTTGGTAAAAACTCGGTAAAAAAAAGTTTGCCAGTTTTAGGACAAGTCCCGCCAGTGTTCGCCAGTGTTGGTGATGGTGTTGTAGTTGCAAAGTGTGATCAGGTTACTGTAGTGTGATGGGTATAATTTTGTGATACTGGCTGTTAGAATTGCACGAGGGGATTTGCAGTCCTTCCCATCAAACCTGCGGAGAAGTGCACAAATGTTTGCTGGATTGTGTTCGCACCTGCTACGTGTAGGCGTTTGACAAGCTCACCATTGCAGCTGGTCAAGATGAGCACGGTCATGTTGCAATGTCTGCATGAGCACGATCATGGGTGTGACTCAATTTTGAATGGTGCTGCATGAGCACGAGAGGGCCATCATGTTGTCTTTCGGAAGGCACATTGTAAGGTCATATCGTGCTTGAGGCCATGTCTGTGCGTCATACTCGGCTTGACTTATATGTGACATGTCACAGGCCAGCCGTAGTATCCAGGCACAGTCACGCGCTCCGGGGACATCCACACTCCTGTCACAGCATCGGCCCAGACGCGTACAGAGGGTGGACCATTCATGCGCTCACGCGCATACCTGTTTTTTACCGATTTGTCCAGGTGCGGGAAGCGCTCCTGGCTCGCGGCATGCAGGCGTCCGACGTGGAGCAGGGAATGGAGCTGCTCTGGTACTATGGGCATCTGGACATGGACAGCGACCCTGATGGGCCCAACGCAGCTCAGGCCATCGCAGACACGTGTGTCAAGGTAAGTGGCGTAAGTGGGTAACGTGGCAGAACGGTCGCTGTGGGAGAAATGGATGTTGGCGAGCATGACGCAAATTGGTTTGTCGGCAGCTTGTCACACCATGACAGGATCCCTTATGGTAGCTCCAAGTGAATGAGAGGACTACCAGACAGAGATAAGCAGAGCTTGTCGGTATACCTCTCGCCGTCTAGGGATACAAATCCGTAGCGCACGAAGTCAACTAGCTATCAGGCTCGTGGTTAGGATTCCTGAGCTGCTCCATCTCGGGATGGCAAGGGTTTCTGATAAGCATTTCCTATATATGCACTTACACCAGGAAAACCGTCAGAGGACACGGACTGGGATCCTGGCCTACCCTGAGCAAGAAAGTAAAACGAACACAGGGGACAAAGCAGGCAAGGCAGGCCAACTGAAGGACCGAGCCGCCTGTGTCTTGGGATTCTTGCGTTAAACTATCTTTGCTAATTATTTTGGCCTGTCAGCAGACTGCCAGGCTGAACAGCCCAGCCAGCCTGGTGGCGGGCTGGCAGCCTGTGGCACCTGCCTGGCGCCTTTTCCCTGGCGGCCTGAAACGCTCAGCTGGCCGTGGCCGCTGCGCCTGGCGGTCTGGAGCCTAACGGCCGTCTGGATCCTAACGGCCGTCTGGAGCCTAACGGCCGTCTGGAGCCTAACGGCCGTCTGGAGCCTAACGGCCGTCTGGAGCCTAACGGCCGTCTGGAGCCTAACGGCCGTCTGGAGCCTAACGGCGGTCTGGAGCCTAACGGCGGCAGCAGCGCCCTGGCAGCACAACTTCAAAGCTCCAGATAGCATGGCTGCACTATGTTTTTTTGGGTGGTTCAGTATAACAAGGCGCATCCTGGCTGCGCTATGTTTTTCAGCAAGATAAAACAGGTCGCATGGTCAAAGGCCCCACACGTCTGGTCTGTGTGTGTTTTGGATGGCTGTGATACATCAAACATTTATCAATCTGCTCTGCCTCCTCCACTGTGCGGTTGTGTACCACCTGGTACGGGCCAGCACTTACGCACGGGATGCACATGGAGAGCTTGTGAGTGGCTGACTCGGCATGGTCTGTGAACGTGTTGGCACGCAAGGAGCTGAATTGTACAGCCGTTATTTGTAATGGCTGCATGGGTTGCGGCAGCTGACCCAGCACAAAGCTGGCCAGTGGGTATATCTGCTCCGACCCATGGTGCAACAGTATCTTTGAGAGCCTGCTAACGAGGGCTGATATGGCTTAAAATTGGGTGTTTCAGTAGGATGTTTGGGGCGCTTGGTCGCTGGCTCACGAGGACTTGTCACCATGGTAGTATTGGGATCGGAAGTGTTGTGACCCCAGATGGCTGACCTGAGGGGGCTGGAGCTGGGACAGCAAACTGTGCGGTTTGATTACCCACAGAAGGCGCTGGAGCAGCTGTGCCTTCGGCCCCCGCCATGGGTGTAGCGAATGCGCTGCGTTCAGCAGGCTGCGGATTGGCACCGGGCTGTCAACAATTACACTGGTGTCGAACTCCATTATTGCCAGGCGCTTGAGCCATGCAATTTCTATCTGTAAGTACTTCAATAGGCCTGACAATAAGCCTGCCTAGCAGGCCTAGTACATCCAGCCAACTGGAGCACAAACTGCAGCGCACTGGCGGCTCCTCGCCAGTCAGTGGGAAATCAAATCGTGGTGGCCACCAGGAACTGGTGGAACCGCCAGTTCGTAAAAACATTGTGTTGGTCGCACGCCAATATGCACCACACGCACCTGCAGATCGAGGAGTTCACCTGGCTGATCAACAACACAACGTGGGCAGACGTGTATGTTAACCTGCGTGACAATCACAAGGTATTGACTACTGGCACTTCTTGGTGTGGGGTGGTGTGGGGTTACATCAGGCGAGCATTCCAAGATTCCAGATTTGTTTGAGGACTACCAGGCTAACAAGCAAGAATTCAAGATCGATGCAATACAACGGTGCCCGCTGTTATCCTTGGGCTAAGCGCTTGGGCTTTTTAGGCTCATGACGGGAACCAGCCTAGCAATGTTATCGCAATGTTATCTTCAACTTCAGCTGTGTTACTAAGTAGCCTTGCTCAACCATTGTGTTTGTTGTCATGCTGCCGCCACGTGCGTCCGCAGTTCACCAAGAGCCCAGCCCAGTATAGACAGGTGAGGCACTCGGTCAGTCACAGTGTGTAGTGAAACGCTATTCATGTAAAGATTGGCACATGGAACTAACGAGCTACAGTAACGGCTTGCCCATGGGACTTTCACTCGGATTGATTGCGACACACCACCAGGGTCAAGGGGCAAGGCACCTTTGACATGCTTAGAACTGCCAATAAGGAGTTTTACGAGTATTGGTCAATGTGTTGATTAGAAGGGTCTGATGTCAGCTGATGGACGTTGTGCAAGTATGAAAAATGTTAGAATGTTTATGCTATTTGAAAAAAATAGCAGTAAACATGGCCACAGGCCCCAAGACGGCCCCAAGATGTTGTTGCCACTGTTGTGCATGCAGCTGGCTCTACTCAAGGAGCAGGCTGTGGATGTAGCTCTGAAGTCGTTTGTTCGTCAGGTGTGTGTGTGAGGCAGTCAACTGCATGACCACATGTCAGGTGTAGCCTACGTTGCTGCAATGCAACGACACTGTGGAACCACATGTCAAAGGAAAAACACTGCACAATTCTACAACATGCCAGTGGTTGTACTGTCTACATGCAGAGTGCGCGCATGCAGCAAGGAGTGACGTTGATGAGATTCACGTTGGTCTTGTTAGGAATGGGAAACAGGCATCTACTTGGCTACAATACCATAATGTGTTTTTGTTGTCGTTGTTGCTCAAGTTGGGCTGGTCAGCAACAGAAAATGGCATTGACTTGTGGCATCGTGTCGCATTGCAGACGCTATACGACGAGTTCGAGAACGTAACGTACGACATTGAGCTGGTGCTGGATATGCCAGGGCTGCCCGAGACGCTCAAGCCCAAAATTAATGCTATGTGGGAGAAATGGATGTTGGCGAGCTCTTCCAGCGAGTCTGGTTGCGGCTGTGATGTGTGCGGATAGCCGGACGCCCGCCAGCCAACGTCCTGGAATACAGTTTGTGTAAAACATGACTTGTGTGACTGCTGGTCATCATAAGGACATAGGTGTACACCCGCAGATGTACATTTAAGTACTTGATTCATGTCAGGATTTATGTGTACTGCTTGTACTTTACCTTCTTTTCTCTGCCTGACGACGACCTGCAGGATGTTTACATCTTACTTGGTTTGTTCGCTTTCGGCTTGTACATAAGTAATCCCGTTGTATATCAGTGCTGGTGATGTTGACACATTGTTGATACAGGGTTCAGAGGTTCAGAGGAACAGAGGAACAGAGGAACAGAAGAAGTTGAGGCCACGGAGACACTGCTCACGCATGACGTCACTAAACATCACCTGGTGTATATATACTGTATATATATTGATTACATCAGGAGGGCCCACATGCACCTAGCGACACTGTACGACACTTTTGCTGCAAATGCAGTTGCTTTCTGCGTCCCTGTGATGCATTTTTGTGCGGGCATAGACCTGGGCTGTTTCTGTGAGTTGAACCATCGCCATTGTGGAACAGTTGACCCTCGAATCCTCCCTGCGCGTTGACTTTTGCTTTCTTTCTTTACGTGAACGCTCCCTTCCAGGTGGTGCCCTTCTGTTGCTCAGGTTTGGTCATGATGGTATCCAGTCTCATCTCTTGCAAGAGCAATTGCATGGCTTGTCTCTGGCTGCGCTCGATCCCTGAGGGTCCCCATGCAGTAATATTTAGGAACACCATGCAGCAGCAGCCTCCGCTGCTCCATGTAGAAGCTCGCTTGTTCTGGCGATGAGAAACTGACCGGTAGAGGACCTGACTAAGCGAAGTACTCCTAGAAGATGATTTGATGGCCATCTACCTTTCGTTATGGGCAGGCCAAGACAGCTGGCACCTGACAGTAATGTCCCAGCTGCCATACTCAGTAACGCTTAGACTGAGTGTAGTCAGTAAAGCAGCCTGGCGGGCCTTGGGCCAGGATCATAGCTTTCTGTGCCTGCACGATGGGCGTCTGGTTCTTCGTCAGCCTGACCCTG
>QAXH01005278.1:22744-36718 GCA_004335635.1 Chloromonas sp. AAM2
AGGGTAGGCCAGGGCGGTGCCCATCCCGTTCCGTGTCCTCTGACGGCTTCCCTGGTGTAAATACATATGTATATAGTAAAGCTTAGACTGATGTGCATTTGATGCGTGGCGAGCACTCGTCCCTTTGGTTTGTACTTGCACGCTTCATGTCGTGAGCCTTCTGCACATGTAAGTCCATGCTGTGGACGTGCAATAGAGCTCGATCAGACTCACACGAGGGGAGGGATTCCAACCCCTCCAACCTACATGTGTCATAAGCTCACTCTGAAAAAGTCTGAGGGACCTGCATCTGCCTCAGCAGTTGACTGCTACCATTCAACCGCAAGTGCTGCTGATCACAGGTCCAACTTCATTGCATGTGGCAGGATATAGATCGCAAAAAACAAAAATGAGCCCCGACTTCGTTGCAACGGTGAATGCACCGCAAAGCCCCAGGTCATCGGGTACTTGACCTGCCGCCTCAAACATGTGCTCAATCGTATATATTTGCACTGCAGCCTCACGCGTGTGCTCCATCGTGTGGCTGTACAGGGGGCCGAGGCCCGCAACTTCAAAACTAGCTGACACGCATTGTACAGATCAGTGCCACCATTTGAAGTAAACGACGCTTGGATCAAACCATCGGCTAATGCTCAAGTAGGCAAACTTCTCAGCCAAACTCCCACCAAACCCAACGGTCGAAACCGCACATCAACAAGGGCTGCATGGTCCAGCTCATCGCACCATCGGCAATACGAAGGGCATGTCAGCATGTCAGAAGCAGGCCCAAGCAGTCCCAAGCGGGCACGGCTCAGCGATGCTGCTGGCACCCAGGAACCAACGCAGCCCGTCTCTTGGGATATGCCTCCGGACATTGTCCAGATTGTGGGAGAAATGCTGATGTCAGAAAAGAACGAATTCTACGACGAGGCTGAGCTTTCTTATGTGGCAGCAGCCCTAGCCGTCGCAGGCAACCAAAATCTTTCGGCCATCTCAACCTTCATCTACACGCGCCTGAGCCCGAGACTGGGAGAGGACTTGGATGGTCTGACAGATGCTTCGACCGCGCCCGTCATCAAAAATAAACTCAAGGTATGCGGCCGACTGGACTGTCCCAAGTCATTTCACAGCACCGGTGGTGAGCAGGACGGAGCTGGTTTGTCTGCAGCTTTTGCTTACTCCTTCCGCATCGTCATCGACGCTCAATCTATGCATGCGTTGCGTTGCGGTGCTGTGCTGTGCGTTGCTCCGCGTGCTGCGCTGTGCCGTGCTGTGCTGTGCTGTGCTGTGCTGTGCTGATGACCAACCCCGCCGCAACCAGTTCAACATGTGCGCGATTGCAGGAATGGCGGCTTCCTCAATCTGGAAACAAGTCTGAGTTGTGGACAAGGGTGGAGGATGAAGTGACACCTGTGGGAGAGCACTGCCCTGTAGCACGCTCCGTGCGCAAGCGAGTCAAGGCGCTGCAAGAACAGTACATCACGTAGGCGTTTGAAAAACCATTGCTCTTCACAGATGGCTTGGTGTGGGCGAGGTAGACCAAAATGTTGAGGTTGGAAAATGGCTAGCGTCTAGCCCTTGAAGCATTGCTTGACAATAGTTTCCAGTGATGTGCATCTTGAACTGTCCCGCCCTCCAAACCATTGCTTGACTTCATGGATATGTATTGCTTTTCAATTCACTAGTCATGTGCCATGTGATCGTTTACTCTGCTTCCTTCTCATGCTTGCAGTCAGAGTCGTGCAAAGAACCACTTTGGAATTTACGGCTACTTGCTGAGCGCCCATGACGTTCCCTGCAAAGAGGAGGCAAACACAAAGCCTGGCAAGCCAGTGCAAAAGCTGTAAGTCAAGGACAAAACTGTAGGAACATTGATTGAAACTAACGTGGTGCAAGCTCATAATGGCGTTACTGGCAGCTTAGCCTGCCTATCCGTTGTGTTGGTGCTTGATGATTACTGCAATGTTTAAAATATGATCTCTCTGTAACGGTGTGGCTGTTCTGTGTATCACTGGTGCTAGAAACGGAGAACAGCACCGTAACCTGCTGAAAGCACATATTGCATGGAATGTATGATATGCTTCCAACACGCGGCTGTGCTGAGCTCATTTGTAAAGTGCAATGTCTTGTCACTTTAAAAGTACATGATCACCTTGTCTTGCATACTGATGCGGCCCCATGCAAGTTGCGCAATCCATGTTTGCATCGGCACTACAATGCTACATGCTCAAGCCCTACAATGCACTTACATCTGATTATAAGAGCGTGTCTTGCTTGTTGCGTTTCAGGTATTCTCTCAAGGCTGTCAAGGCTCTAGCACGCAGCAGGTGAGAGAAGGCTTGCCGAGGCCGGGTTGCTTGCCATCTTTCAGACGCTATCAACAAGCCGAACGTCAGATTGCAGGCTGGCCTGGCTGGGGCATGTGTTTAGGAAATGTTAGGTAACACGCAGGCCATGGTATTCTTGTAGTTTCGCAGCCAAATGTCAACACCTGTCGCTTGTTTTCTCATGTTGCCTTTCTTGTGCGTATTTCCCGTGTCTTTTTGATCTCAGGATTGGCTCGTCCACAGTTTTGAAGGCGCAAAAAGAAGACAGCAAGGCCAATTGGCAGCGCACGTTGGACCGCATTGAGAAGCGCAAGACGCAGGTAGCACTGGAATATCTTTTCAGCGTGGTTGGGCAGGCATGCCGGACATGATATAGGCAGTAGTCTTTGGCGACAGCAGGTACATTAGTGCCTGTAACGGGCAAGCCATCACAGGGCGAACAGAGCAGATTGCTCTGTGGCATGCAGTCACTTTGCTTGGGCTTGAGGGCATGCCCCCCTTGTTGGCAGTACATGTCCAATTGAATCTGGAGAAGCTGGACAAGGCGTGGTATCTCGACATCAACAACTCCAAGGACCAACTGTTGAGTGTTGTGCACGCATGTGCAGGTGCGGGATGCACTCCTGGCGCGTGGCATGGACGAGTTGGACGCGCAGCGGGGCATGAACCTGTTCTGGTACTACGGGCACCTGGGTACGGATGGCGATCCTGATGGGCCCAACGCAGCTCAGGCCATCGCAGACACGTGTGTCAAGGTAAGTGCTGCAACAACCATACTGCTGGCCACACCATGGCAGCGTACATACTTTTACTGTAGGAAGTATTTTTTCATCAGTGGAGCTGTTGATAGACGTGAGCTACGATGTGTATCGGCCTGGCTACATGACAGCATGCATTCATCAAAGAGCAAAGATGCGGAAGTGCATTGTTGGTTGAGGCTAGATTTGCATCCGATCCCAGCGCATGAATCGATCAAGAGATAGCAGGACATCAGGGTCCCTGCTATCAGGCTCTTGTTTACCACTTTTGTAACGTGTTGGTCGCACAACCACACGCACTGCACATGTCACATGCGCTCTTGCAGATCGAGGAGTTCACCTGGCTGATCAACAACACAACCTGCGCTGACGTGTATATTAATATGCGTAGCAGTCACAAGGTATGGACCACAGGCATGGTCAACGACGCGGGGTGGGATTCGAGGGGGCCGGGAGGCTGTGCAGTGGGGAGAGGCTGTGCAGTGGGGAGAGGCTGGTTGCAACAGGCGAGCATATTTCGCCGCGGGTTTGTAATGGTTTATTGATATGCAAATGGGATTTTGAATCTTACAAACAATGTGCAGTTGGACTTGTGTATTGAATGGTTTGCTTTTATACCAGGCCAACAGGCAAAAGTACATTGGATGCTACTGAACGGAGCTGTTATCCTGCAGCCATTCGCTTAAGCAGAAACGTTTGTGTTGCTTGCGGCAAACATTCCAGACTATATTTAGACTGCAATCAAAACTGGAGACTGATGCGGACATTGCAAATGCCAAATGATGCGAATATTGCATATGATGAGTGAGCTTGATTGGATAATCTTCTTCATTTGGGGACATGGATTTGTTTACGAATTAGTCGCAACTGCATCTGCTGCAAAGGTGTCATCTGTTTTGTTTATTGAAAGCGCTTACGTGGCCGCCACTTGGCTGTGTCCGCAGTTCACCAAGAGCCCTGCACAATACAGACAGGTGAGACGTCGTGTCAAACAGCCAACGTATTCGTCACAAGGTAGAGGTAGATGAGCTATTATGGCTAGTGCAATCACTGCAGTAGATGTGGCTGAGGTCCTTTCTGAATCAATCTTTTGCCACTGCTGTGCATGCAGCTGGCTGCACTCAAGGAGCGGGCTGCGGATATAGCTCTGAAGTCGTTTATCAATGAGGTGTGTGTCAGGTGGTTGCTGCAGTCTGGGGCGTGTACTAAAACACGACAGCGCCTGAGGTAATCTGGGCGATCCTAGGTTGGCAAGGTGTGCTCACGGTGCGAGGGTCAAGTGAGGGTCAGCTGAGGGTTGTGTGAACCTAACTAGCATCAGGGTGTCAAAAGACTTCATAAACTGGGTCATTGACAGGTTAGCTCTGGTTTGTCGTGAATGGGAAACAAGATGAATGGGAAACAAGATGCATCTATTTGGTTGCAACACCATGATGTGTTCTTGGGCTGGTCATTATTTATAAACGACATGGGCAAGTGGCATCATGTGACATGGAAGACGAATTATGACGGTTGCAGATTGCCTTCGTCGAGTCGGGCGACTTGGAGATGGTGCTGTCGACCCCAGGGCTGCCCGACGTGTTAAAGCCCAAGATCACTAAGAAGTGGGGCGAGATGATGGCCAGTGCTGGCGACAGCTGCTGCGAGGTGTGCGGCTAGCCAAAGGCCGGCAAGCCAACGTGCTGCTCGTGTATGCCTGGGGTACAGTTCATGCGCCACTGCTGCTAGTCATCATAGCTACAGTGGTGTACACCTACAGACGTACATTCGGTCACCTGTTTATGTGTACTGCTTGTATTTTACTTTCTTTTCTCCGCATGACGACGACCTGCAGGATGTTTGCATCTGATATTGATTTGTTCGCTGTTGGCTTGTACATGAGTCGTGCGCTTGTACAATGTACGACCATGTAGCTGCAACACAGTTTCTTTCTAGCGCAGCCTTTTATTCAGATGGCATTGAACTGGGCTATGTTGTGGGTTGAACCAACACCTTCTAGGACAGTTGAGCCTCGAGTCTTCCATGCAAGTTGACTTCTGCTATTTTTCCCCCTCTTTCCATGAACGTTCCTTTTCTCTTGCTCAGGATTGGCAAGGACCTTATTCAGTTTCATCTCCTGCATGGCTTGCTAGCGTTCGCGCTTGGTGCGTGTGGGCCCAGCTTCTGTAATCTATTTGAACACCTCGCAGCACCCATGTCCTCTCACACGAGGGGAGGGATTCCAACCCGTCCAACCTACATGTGAAGGGGATTGCGACATACCAGGATAGTACTGGTGGTGGCCAACCCCGCGAGGTGCTATCCTGGCCGCATACCTCGTTAGACCCAAAATGGGGCCTGAAAACATGTGCATATCGTTCAATGTTGAGCTGATTGGCATCCACAAAATGCAGGATACATCAATCACAACGAAGGATACGTCATGTTAGTGTCTGATATGATATCTCATGTTAGTGTCTGATTGTATCCTTTGTCTCAACCCTGCACAAAATTGTCGGGTCGTTCAGCGCTTGCTCTGCCTCAATCTGGTGCGGCTCCAGTCCCTGGTGTTCCAAAGCCTGCTGCGCTTGCTGTTGTGGCTGAGCTTGTTGTGCCTTAGTACGCAGCACAGGGGGGCGGTGCGGAAGACCTGCCAAGAGCCACAAACCAACGTGCATAATGTTCCTAGCCGCATTGACGTCCCGGTGCCACACGGTGTTGCAGAGAGTGCATCACTTCACCTGCGTGCATCAAGATTTGCATCTTCAACCTGTATTTTCTTTTGTTAATCGTCGTCACGTCTATATGTGGTGATGCGCCCCTGCCAGTTACTGACTGCTGGCCCTCAGTATGCCAGGGCATGCTGAGTGCCAGTCAATGACTGCACCGCTGTGCCGGTTTTCTTTTCCTTCTGTTCTGTTCTGACACAGGTATATTCTTCCGACACAGATTCAGGGTGCACGTGCTGGTTTTCCTTGCGTACGTTGCTGCAGCCGTTGTGTAATCTCTGTGATCAGCATGCTCTTACCTTGTAGGACGCCTTGACAATGCGACCACCGAACTTCGTCAAGCCGCTGAGCTTGTCTTCGTTGCGCTGTTGAACGATCTGATGACCCCTGTGTGGCGGTGCTGTTGCAGTCTGCCGCCGCCTCTCCGGCTGTGGCTGCAAGCCTGCTGCCTGCAAATCCCCCGCTATGCTGGCTCCAACGCACCCAGAGCAAAATTGTGACGTGAGGTGCTCATCCACGGTGACGACCATTGCGTGCCTGTTCAGCACTTGCCTGAAGGCCTTGTGAGGTCCTCCGCCCATCCAACTCGTGATGCAACCCCCGCCGCCGCATGACTTGTTTCCGTAAAATATCAAGGTGCTCTCCCGTGGCGCACCCCTGGTCAGGCTGTGAGCCAGCCCCTCCATGGCCCGCTGTCGCTGCTCGTAAACACCAAGTGTGCGCTGACGGTAGTTGGAGCTGATGTAGTAGCCCAAAATGCCCGACACCATGATGCTTCTCCCCGCGAATGCTCCAAACGCCACCGGTCTGCTGACGTAAAGCGCGTCTGAAATGTAGCGTGATCTGACGAGCTTCGAGGCCACACCAAAGTCGCGCACTGGTGGCATACTGCTCAGCAATTCCTTCACTTGTGCAAACCTCGCAAAAGGTCTTTTTCTACAACCACGGTCACCAGTTAACAGTAACCTCAGAAGGAACACAGAGACAAAGGGAAAAAAATGCTTACAGCCACCAGGTAACCTCAGGAGACACATCAACAGGTCCTCTCGCTCCATATCTACGCTAGATACTGTACTGCCGAAGAGCAAGTAACTGTCGAGTGATTGAGAAAAGAAGACCATCCTGTGATGAACATGACCAAGCGAAGCTGCTCGTACTGCTGGCATGAAAAATTTCCAAAATGCCCAGCTGCCATACTCCCAGTAACGTGCTTCCTGGTGTGCACTCCTTCCTCGTGAAGGTCTTGTGCGCTCAGACAATCAGACTCCACCCTTCATCAGCCAAAGTGCACCAGTCAAAGGCCTAGTCTGAGTTGAATCATCTCGAATTCAGACACCAAATTAAAACCAAAAAAAAGAAGTTTGCCAGTTCTGGGACAGTTTGTGCGAATAGGTCTGTAGTGCCGCCAGGAACCTTTGTGTGTACGTCATCATAGGAACCTATCAAATTGTCTCAGAAGTGGAAATGCACCGTCTACCACAACATGCGATGGTCACCTCGCGGTTAACCGTATGTGTTTTTTTTGTCTGCTGTTCTATGCAAGCAAGAGTCATATGAAGAGTGATCACAGATGATCATGCAACCTCAGCTGCAACCTCGAAGCAAATCTTTTTCACCACCATGACGGCAGACGCGCCTCAACATAGGGTCAAACTGGCAATCTGTCCAGTCGATATGTCAGCCCAAGTCCATTCAAGTCCATGTGCACCCCTTGCCGCCTCATCTGTCCAGTAGATATGTCGGTCCAACTGAAGTTCATTCAAGTCCATGTGCACCCCTTGCCGCCTCA
This sequence comes from Chloromonas sp. AAM2, assembly GCA_004335635.1. Classification (NCBI taxonomy): domain Eukaryota; kingdom Viridiplantae; phylum Chlorophyta; class Chlorophyceae; order Chlamydomonadales; family Chlamydomonadaceae; genus Chloromonas; species Chloromonas sp. AAM2. The sequence goes on from QAXH01005278.1 coordinate 30,306, forward strand.
TCCGCCAGAGAGGGCTGCTCTGTCCCCAGCTAAGCTTTGCAGTTGTAAGATTTACACCTGGCCGGCCCACATGCGCCGAGCCAGAGTCAAGTCCTACGATGGGCTGTAGCTGTCCTACACCCACATCGGAGTGGGGTCATCCACGACTGCCGTGCGAGCGAGCAGAGGCACGCGCATCTGCAGCCATGCAGCCATTGAGAATGTTAACGACCTGACGTGACGTAACTGCACGTTAATGGTAGTGGAACAAGGATGCTGACAACTATTTTGGATTGAAGTGCCAACAGCCAAGGGATGACTTCAGACAGCACTGGAAAGGGTGAACTGCCGACGGCATTGGTAATTCCTGGCGCCCTGTGTCGACAACAACCGAGAGCTGGCTCGTTGAGACAAAGCAGCGATTTGCACTCACCGCTGGCACCTTGAAAATGCTGCGCTGGGGTGGGTGGTGTGGACTGTCGAGTTTGTCGATAGCAGCGCATGGTGCCCATGGCGTCCCACCGGCAGGCAGGTGGCCCTGCTGGGACATGTAGCACAAACGTGCTCCAAACGCGAGAAGGGCTGTTGCGACCACAATGGCGCCAACCCCAATTGACTCCTCTCCCGTGCGACTGAACACTGACGCCCCCTCTGACGCTGTCATCACAAGCGGCCAGATTGCCATCAGCGCTGAACCGCCCAGGTCGCAAAGCAGCGGCAGCATAAAGACGCCCTGCAGACACACAACACAAACCATGGCCAACTGGGCCTCCTCCTTCGCCCTCAAAATACAGCTAGACACATGTGTCCATCGTGTTAATGCAGCTACCAAGCCTGCTGCTGCCACAGCGCCGGCGGGGCACTACTCGGCAACGAGGGCGGTACTGCACGCCCTCAGCAGTTCTGCATACCACCCACCATTGTAAGCAGCACCACCAGTGCCAGCAGCTTGGCAGAAGCCTTCAGCATGCTCTGTCCTTCAGGGGATGCCGCCGGAGCGCCAAGCTCCAAGTCGCAAGCGGGGACGCTGGTACTCTTGCTGAAAAAGGGCATCTTAATCGCAAAGCACAAGTCTCTTTGCCGAATGGTACTTGAAGTTTGGTGAGCTTGGTATCTGTGAATGGATCGCAAGACTCTGACTGCTAACAACGAGCCCCAGAACCGGGGCTAACAACGAGCTCCAAAACCGCCACCAACCGCCAGGCCCGCGGCATGAGCAATAAAAGCAAATTGCCTTGTCGTCCTCGTTTGCACCTATTCTGTATCAGCCTCCTGCCCAGGAGGTCAAGGACCAACAATGCACGCATCAATGGCCATCATACCCGAAACTTTTGTAACCGGAGCCAGTTGCACGTCTGGCGACACTGTTTTGTTGCTCTCATCAGTTGGGCATTGACTGTGCGGAGGCCTGTGCCAACGCATGTGTCTACTTGAGCAGTTTAGAGCAGCAGAGTGCATGGCACCGCTGCACAAAGCAAGGTCGCCCTGACTCAGAACCGAGATCGCGCTAAGCTTGTCTCGTGGCGATTTGGGCTTTTCACAAGGTTGACATGGCAAGACGGGCATGCGGTCGGATACGCTCAGGCAGAGGCAGGCCCAATCTGCCGCAGGGAACAGCAACAACGCAGAACCGCAAGCCAGGCTTGTGTTGGCGCGACTAGCGGCCCTGCTCTATTGCGGATCGATGCAGTGAACGAACAAACGCGCATTGCCGACTCCGCTGCACTAGGCAAAGTCGACAGGGCTCAACGGCAAGGGCATGCCAACAATTGTCCTGCTGGCATCATCCACTGTCACATGTTCCATTCCAACATGAGTCTTTTGGAATGGAACATGGTTATAGTCATTAGCAATCACGTCAGCTCATCACTCAGATGTCAACCCCAATAACTTGTACTCTGGTGGCTAGTATGCAGGCTGTTCCATTCCAAAAAGCTCATGTTTGTATTGGAATCCTGGAATCGTACAAACATGATGTTTTCGAGCCTGCTATGTATGCTTTCAGCGCGTCAAGCATGCTGTCCTGCTTCCCTGCCTTGAACAAATATATGTAGTACTTGCCCAGCATGAGCTTACATGACAAAAAAAAGTTTGTCAGTTCTGGGACAATCTGTGCATCTGTTTTGTTTTGTGCTATGCAATACATGTCAATAGATTACGTCACGGACGCACAGTGACAGGCGTCTGGGGTCTGTCATCGGGTACCCATAGCATGGTCGTCTTGTCCAGGCGCAGCTGCAGCATTGACCCGCCGCTTTACCAAGACGAAAACTGTACCAAGGCTGAGTCAATTCATCAACCTCTTAGGTAAAACGCTGGTATCAGCTATTGAAGCTGGGCCAAGGCCCTAACATATCAGTTCTGGTCGTCTTGGTCAAGGCCAAAAGCAGCATTGTTCCGCCCGGCTTACTCAATATCAATTGATAGGTTCAACGCAGTTGGCTGGTGCCATCTATGGAAGTTACAAGCTACCCTGCTGCCCCCTGCTGGCCGCCTGGCCGTGTCCGCTGATAAATCCATGCCAGCGCTTCAAGCAAGCCCTCCCCTGTGATGGCGCAGCAAGCCTGAACACAGCGTGGCAACGGCAAAGCAAGCTAATGTGGTTGGCAGTCGGTGGTCAAGGTATGACTGCAAGCTATCAAGTATTGCTAGAGTGCAATATGGCACGCAGTGTGTGCGTATATGTAGAACCGGCAACCTGCTAGAAACAGTGGCTGGGCTACATGCACAGAGCAATGGGCGTACTGTATGCCAGGGTACTGAACCACACTGCTACTAACATAAGAAACAACGGATTGTTGGACCCATAGGAACTAATAATGGCTGTCACGCCTGATTGGGTAGAATTACTGCGCTTGCCATTCTTATTGATCATCACTATCAGTGCGCTGATCACGGCACATTTCTCAACAAACCCTGCCACGATGACATTACCACACAGTCAGGTAAAGAATTGTACGCTCCGAGGCTGCACGCTGCTGCGCTGCGCACCTGTATGTGCCAGTCGTGGTTACGTATGCTGTGCAGCGATAGCGCTGTGCTCATCTCCTCCACGTTCATGGCGTCCTTCAAGTCCTGTTTGTTGGCCAGCACCAGGATGGGCGTGCGGGCTAGGTCCTCGTTCTCCAACAGAGTCATAAGCTCACTCTGAACAGCATGTATGAGGTATGTGTATGCAGATTCAGTATACATACACGAGCAAGCTTCAGTAGTGAGCGAGTTGGGTGATGTGGTTAGGTTTTAAACAGTGTACGCACAATCTAGTGCTGTTAGTTACAGTCCATTCAGCACATTGCCCGAGCCCATTCGCAATGTAAAAAAAACGCTTCTGTGCAACCCCCCTTGCGTCGGGTGTGAACAACTGCTTGTCCGTGGTCTTCAGCCGGAGTGTGCTGACGGTCACCAGTGATGCAACACCACTCTATCCTGCTCTCAACCAACTGCCCCTATTGGCCAATCGTGATGCAATGCCACTCTCTCTTGCTCTCACCTACGTATGCCATGCCATACCCACATTTCGTCTTTTTATACGCATAGTGCGCACGAAAGTTGAATTGATGTGACTCTGTGTCCCCCTCACCAGAAGCACGTGCTTTCACCAATGTATGTCATGCCTGCACTCCCATGCCAAAAATCCCCATGCCCACCTTGCTAATGCCCACACGTGCTCTGTCAGTTGAATCCACCACCATGATCACAGCATCACACTTCTTGTAGTAAGTGGTCCAGAAGGGCCGGAGTGACTGCTGCCCGCCTAGGTCCCATATCTGCACAGCTCAGTAGCACACCATGTGGTTTAAGCTATGGTTCTGAAACCGATGCAGCCCTGCAGCTGACAACAGTTCTGATAACATTCCTGCAGCAACAGGGTGCGAATCTGGCACGTTAACATACAAGCCTGCCTTCAGTGCCATCACATGATTCTGACAATACGGTCCATTCATTCTACAGGTCTGCAGCACGCAAACTGCAAAGTAATGTTCCCTTGGCAGGCCAACGCTTTCTCGACAGGTGCCGCTCGGCACTCATGCATGCCCACAGGCAGCCTGGAAACCCAGAACTGAACGGCCTCCCTATTACAACGTGCAGACGTGCTGTCCAAGCCAGCCCAGTATCAATAACCTGTACAGTCCCACCCATACCACTCATACCCACCCACTCACCTCCATTTGTATGTTTTTATACCGCACCATCTCCACATTGCTGCCCACCGTAGCCGTACTCTGGATTGTTTCTCCCAACGACATTTTGTACAAAAGGGTGGTCTTTCCAGCATTATCTAGCCCAACCTGTGGCGGAAACACGGAGAAACAGTCGTGATTGCGATGCTGGCACTGGGATGGCACTCATTTCCCAGGCCAGGTATCATGCGTTTGGTGCGTTTGCTTGGGCATACCGTGGTCAGGCTGCACATGCACGGGTGTATGGTCTTCATGGCTGCCCAGACCGTTTCGAATTGCGTGTGCCCTGGAATTGTTCTGGACTGCATGTTCTTGCTTTCTCGCATGCAGCCCTCAAACGGGCCTGCCCCTTGGTGCTTTGGCGTCAAACATGAGCTAAAGAGTGTGTCTTGTGCTTCAGGAAGGGCTGTCAAACACTGAAAGCAATTGGGCTGAGTCACAGGCATCATGTCAGGAGTGCTACCCTCAACTTGGCCATGCTGTTGGCATCAAATCACTCACCATGACAACCTTGTACTCCTTGCCGCTGAACCAGAAGCTCATGAGGGTTGATATCAAGGCGCCCATGACGCTCGTATTCTCACCAAATTCGTCTGGCTGTCGCTTTCGTGTGCCTTGAGTGCGAAGAACTTTCACTCATCCATCACGTTGATACAAGTCGTAATGCAGCGCAGAAACGCTCTCTGCTGGAGTTGAGTTTGATGTGTCGAATGCTAATGGTGATGGTAATGCGCTGGGCACTATGACACAAACTGACAGCAACTCAAGAAGACGCAAATTGTAGATGTTCGGTCTGTGTCGAAATCACCATCATCCAGCGAACAAGGCCCGGTGGAATAGGAAGCCGGACGAAAACAAGAAGTTTCTGTTGCACGTGCTTGGCTGGAGCCAGCCTTAGGTTTTGCTCTGTCCCCTGCTGTTTATTCGATGATTGATCGCCAGCACGGTGACTACTCCACACTATGGAAGCAGCCGTAGAACAAGCTGGGCAGAGTGTGGAACCGGCGTCCAAACAGGCCGCCAGTGCCGCCCGCCTCAGGCAAGTGCCTGCTGTTGATGGCTGTTGCCAGTGCATTCACTTCAAACGCAGCTCTATCACCTTTCCATGATGGCTTCATCAGCGTGCAAATCATGGGCACACGCATCAGCGTTGTGGCGGGCGACATTCAGGGTCTGCACAGCAACCAAGGGTGCTGTCCCATGCACATTCGTGAATCGCAGCAAGGATCTGGAGTTTGTCCAGCGCATGCTGGCTGCAGCACGGACCTTGGAGGATTACGTAGCTGCAGCCAGTGCTGCAGAGAGTTTGGCAGACAATGTTGTTACACAAGCACAGGTAAGCACAGCCATACTGCGAGCCGATGCCACCATGGATTCCGTGACTGTGACACCATTGGCGCTAGTGGCTAGGCGTGAGCAGCAAGTAACAGCAGGCACCGCAGTCAATCTCATTAATTTACGTGCAGCAGCTACGGAAGTATTCGACTGTCTAGCGCCAGCAGTGCCTTGTCGGATGACGGGCAGGCTCTTATACCATATAGACCATATCTCATCCCGCAGCGGGCAAAATGACATTTAATGAAAATGGTCAAGCAGGTCCCTCATGGCCATCAAATCTGTCACACACTTCTGCTGCCGCTTCTGTTTCTGCTTCTGCTGCTGCTAGTCACTCAACCCGCAGCACATGACCCACTTTGCTGCTTCTGCTGTTGCTGCTGCACCTGCCCCTCTCAGGCGTGTCTGCCCCAGGCTGCCCCCACAGCACACCTAGGTGCCACGCCCATCGCCCTCACAGTGGCAGGCCTGCCCGCACTGCCGGACTGGAACTGGGCTAAGTAAGGGATAGGGTTGGATTAGTGGGTTAAGTGTCAGGGGATGAGTGGTAGCAAAATCCAAGCTGATGGTTGGGAGTTGGGTTAAGGTTAGGAAATCCAATGTTACTCGTTCAAAGCACGAATTGTGTATGCGTCGCTGGCCACCCGCCTTGCTGCAGCCGACCTGGCCACACCGGTCAACCTGTCCGGGCGCGTGCACGTCCTGCCCGCCATCATAAGTTTGCCGGTGGTTTCGTTTCAGCAGATGCTTGATGATGAAATCCGTGTTTTGCTGGATGCTCACGTGCTCCTGTTCTTGCAGTCGGCAATGTAACACAGTGTTCCCTCCCTTGTCCCCGCTGAGCAGTCCTCTCCGTATCGAAGGCCATGTCACGCACGCACACACACACGCGCTCTCTCTCTCTCTCTCTCTCTCTCT
>QAXH01005278.1:36781-70430 GCA_004335635.1 Chloromonas sp. AAM2
CTCTCTCTCTCTCTCTCTCTCTCTCTCTCTCTCTCTCTCTCTCTCTCTCTCTCGACATTGTGTAACACTGACCAACACGACAGGAAAGCACTGATGTTGCCTGGCACTCACACGGTAGGTCGTGTGCTGCGTGTGCGTGCAGGGCCAAGCGTTATTTCATCAACGAGCTCCACATCCGTGCAGCCCACGTGGAGAAACAGCCCAACAGCCCCTTGGCTGTTTTACGTTTCTTTGACCAGGCCAGCTGCTCAGTGGCCCAGAAGGCCTTGGAAGGCGTTTCTCTAGGCGGGGTTCCGTTGGTGGTGACGGAGGGGGAGACGGAGGAAGCGGCTGCTGTAAGGCTAGAGGCGAAGGCGGCGCGGGAAACGCTGGCAGGAGAGAAGCGGGGACTGGATGGCACGCCAGGGGGCAGGAGAAAGGTGTGGTTTTGTTTTGGGGCGGAAAGATTAGGGAAAATGTGGAGGAGGGCGTATGGGGGGCGCTGAGGGAAGGCCGAAGAGGGGGGCAGAGGGCGGAGGAAAGGAGGCCAGGGGGATGCAGAAGGAAGGCACGAGGTTGGGGGGGGAAAGAGATGGGGGCGCTTGGTGCCAACGGTTGTGCCGCTCTTCTGCCTGCCCGTGTCCCTGCTGTTCTGTCGTGTGTGCGTTTACTGCTCGGACTGCGTGTGTTCTGCCGCATGCTTGTTGTTCAGATGGCGCGCACGGACGCTCCCACGCACATTAACGCCGTGGTGTGTCCCTGGTGGCAGCGGCCTTACCAGGAGCAGCTCGTGGACAAGCACAGGAGGGTGGCGAACGCACTGTCGGAGCTAACAGCACACGTAAGGCAGATGATGGGGACAGGATGAACAGGGCCAAGGGTGTGAATCATCAATTTGATGCAGGAGAAAGCATCACCAACGCACTCTCAGAGAGCATGGCTCATGTAAGGCTACAAGGGCAGACGGTGGATAGGACGTGCAGGAAGAGGGGTGGGGTGGGGGAGAAAAAGGGAACCGAGTTGACAAGGCAAGCCAACCTTACTTAGCGTTTACTGCCTGGTACATGTGGCCCATGGGTTCATTATATATATATATATATATATATATATATACTGCCTCCACAGGTGCATCGGCGCACCCGCGGTCGGCCCCCCGTACCCTGGCTAGCAGAATGCATCACCACATCCAACGCACCCCAGCCACCATCCAGCGCCCCTCCTGCAACCGAACAAACCACCAATGCAGCCCCAGCCGACGCCAGCATGCAAGTCGACCCAGCCACCGACTCAGCAGCTCAGCCGAGTATCGAGACTGAGTCGAGTGCGCTCAAGGCTGAGCGCAGCTTCCGCCCAGCTGCGCCTGTTCTGGGCATCATGCGGTCACCCCAGCTTGAGGGGTACCGGAATAAGAATGAGTTCACGTGCGGCCATGACGAGGAGGGCAAGCCGTGCGCGGGATTCCTGCTGGGCGGAATGGTGGTAAGTGGCTTATTAATTGCCATTTACTACTTGACACATTTACTGTGCAAGGGCAATACTGTCGTTTTGAATGCTCAGAACGGTTGTGGAATATGTGTACTTGATTCAAGCAGATGCTTGTGTGGCACAGGGTACTGTGGCGGGCTGTGCTCTCCATAAATGCCTTAGCTGTTGTTTCTGATCCACTGATCTTGTCTGATCCGTTGATCTTGTCTGATCCGTTGATCTTGTCTGATCCGTTGATCTTGTTCAATCCGTTGATCGCGCCTGGCCATGTGCACCCAGGACGGCATCAGTGCAGTTGGCGATGCCTCCAACACCCGCCACACCTCCAGGGAATCCCGCTCATACGCCTCCGCAATGACAGCTTTCCTGCGCACAAGCACCACCCTGCCGCCCTGGGACAAACGGTTAACGCCGTCCGACGGTTTCTGGCGGTTACTGTTGGTTAGAGACGGGCGCAAGGCGACTTTCATGCCTGGGCCTGCGGGCGGTGAGAGCGCCACGGCTCCACCGTTGGCCGAGTTGGACCCTTACAAGTATATGGTCACGATACCGGTGCGTGCACAAGGGAGGCAGTGAGTGAGTGAGTGAGTGAGTGTACTTTTCACATCTGAATCGTCCAACAAGTCGAACAGAAAATGGATCAAGTGTCATCATACTTGTGCATTGCAAAGGACTGCTGGTACATAGTCCGAAAACCCCCTGTCATCACCTGGATTCGAACCCCAGTGTGTTGGAGATGTGTGGGAGGTTGAGCTGGGTCACGCCTTCCAACTGCTTGTGTCAACATTGTGACGGCCGGGCAAGGGCAAGGGTGTGGGTTAGGGCTGTGATTAGGGGTGGTAAGTTACAATGACACAGTGCTACAATGACGCAATGGCAGTAAGTACAATGACGCAATGGCAGTAAGTACAATGACGCAATGGCAGTTAGTACAATGACGCAATGGCACACTGCTGCAATGACTAGTGAGTACAGCGAGTGGCGCAGTGGTGTAGTCACCTGTGGTAAGCCTTCCCTCTCCCCAACCCTAAGCTATACCCTAACGTTAACCCTAATGCTAACCCTAATGCTAACCCCAATGCTAACCTTAATGCTAACCCTAATGCTAACCCTAATGCTGACCCTAATGCTAACCCTACCCTATGATAGGAACACGTCGCCTTGCCTGCACTCAAATTATGTAGTCACATGTTTTGGCTGAGCAACCTGCATGGTGCTTCTGATAATTTCACTTGTCAATATCGCCACTGCATCACCTGCGCAAAAGATCAGTGGCTGACCAAAGCTACCCTTGGTGGCGGCACATTGTCACAAGACAACATTGGTCCTGCATGTTTGTTTGTTCAGGACGAGGACGCTGTCGACCTGTCCCGTCACGCCCCCCACATGCCCGCGCCCCCCGCCGGCCCCCCCGTGCCGTTGGGGGAGGTGCAGGAGTCCGAGCCGCCCTGCCCCCCCGCTGACGAGGTCATGCTGTCGGTGCAGGTGGGGCAGAAAAAAGCAGGGCAAACTGGCTGCAACTTTCAACGTGAGAACTAGAACATGCTTTACCTGGGACGAAACATCCTGAACTGAGTATATCTGAGCGGGAAAAAAAGATGTTTGCCAGTTCTGGGACAATTTCCAGGGACTGCACTGGAACCAGCATGGCAACAGGGATAGGGCAGCAGGGTTCGTGACAGAGTAAGCTTCAGTTACAGTAGACGAGGCAACTTGCCCAACGAAAGGATAGAAATCAACAAAATCAACGAACAAAAGGACAGAAAGCAATAAAACCACAGAAAATAGCTCGATCATTCGCCGTACGAGCTCTGTGGTGTGGTATTCATTTAACTCAGCAATTCACAGCACCACTTCCAGCTTTTGCTCAGTTTGAATGAACGAGTCTGCGATTGGTGGAGGTCAACTGAGTGGAACGCTGGTGGAAGTGTGGTTTGCCTGCTCAAGCCCTGCCGAAAGCCCTAGCAAATGCTGCAGATGATGCCAGCAGATGCGGATGCCGGGCCAATGGTTAACGTATCTGAAGCTGAAGTTCATGAAGCATGTCAGCAGCAACAAACATCAGCTGGCTAATCATGAGCAGGCACGGTTTTTCTCATCTACCAAACTTGTTCTGTACTCCTGCTTATTTCCCCTGTCCATGAAATGCTATTGCTCGATCTTGGGAGCAGCGAGACAGGCAAACTCAGGAAATTTTCTGCACAGTGCGGTATAACCTATTTTCGTAGCGATGCTTGGTACGAACCTGGATGATAATTTCACACTGGTGATGACGATCCCTAGTTCTGCCATAAACCAGTCTTGATGACTGGACATAGCCTACTCTTTCCTCCGCTGCCCTGACAGGTGAACCCCCGCTACTCCGCAGTGGCCACCAACCCCCTGCTGATGCGGGAGCAGCTGGTGTGCTTCGCCCGACACATGCGCGCACATGCAGCCAAGGAGGGGCTCACGCTCACGCACCTAGTGGTGCAGGTGGGTTGATAGGCTGCAACTGGTTCCAGGGCTGGCTGGTAATACTAGCAATTGTTGGGCATTTTGGCATCGCTTAAAACTTTCTTTCAGAACAGAGAACTGCGGGCTGCGTTACAAGGAGCTCATAGCCATTAAATCTCCCTAGAGCATTCTCCACTCTATGATCTATGGTGTATGCCACATGCGGTATGATGCACAACTCCTCATCACATACACGTCAGCTATTACGCTGCTGATGTCCAACTACTCCATCTTCTAATGTGTGACAGCGCTCCAAAAGTCAACAACACACGCAGCGTCAGGCACACCATTTGCATTGATGCCTGAAACGCGTTTGTGGAAAAGCGCTCTTAACAACGACACGCCCTGGCCAGACACCCAGCGAATTGTGATCCACAATCAGATCAGCACGGCCATCGCCTGCCACCGCACATACCCACGTGACCGTCTGCAGCCACCTGCCATGTTCGTCTGTCCCCTGCAGCACCATTGGGGCGTGTCCAACATGGCGCCGTTTGACGCGCCCACCTTCGTCTGCCCCGAGAGTGAAGACCAACCACCCGGGGAGCCGGCAGCAGGGGCGGTGGGCCTGATTCATGACAGCCTGTGCGACCTCAAGTTCCAGATCTCACCCATGGCGTTCTTTCAGGTACGACCACACTGAGTCTCCTGCATCAGAAGCGTGCGGCCGTAGGGCATGGGGCACGCATCAGAAAAAGTCACTGCTTTGCCACGAAGGTGGATTGCATAAGGTGGAAAAGAAAATGGATGAGCAGACTTTCTCATGGTAGCCGTTACAGGGAACAGAACGGATTAACAGACGTCACTAGCACACATGCTTCATGCTCACGGTCCTGGCTGGCACTGCATGGCGCTAAAAGTAGTCGCCCGGCTATGGGTAGCACAGCTTTCCTAGCACATCACACACTTTTCATGTCTCCTGTGCCCCACTGACCCCTACTGAATTCCAAATCCCAGCTCTAACTTCAAACCCTGGCCACGTCAACCCTTCCTCCAAGGTGAACGCTCCTGCTGCATGCGTGCTGTACAAGCTGGCGGGCGAGTGGGCGGCACCCAGCCCCGGGGCCGTGCTGTTTGACGTGTGCTGCGGCACAGGCACCATCGGCATCTCTCTGGCGCACAGGGTGCACAAGGTAACGGTTTTCGGTTTCCAACGTACCAGACCTTGCTTCTCATCAAACCATTGCAAGTCGCACAGCGGTTTACATCCAGAGGATCAAAGTCATGCAAGTATTGGCTCCAACACACTGTGACGCGTTCAGAGCAGCTTTTGCACTGTGGCAACTACCAACTGGTGTAATGTACTGCTGAGTCAGCGGCTAATCATAAAATCAAGGCATCAGTGGTCTTGCAACACTCGCGACACCCATGTGCACTCAAGCTATATCAGCTCTTGGTCTTGCCAGATGCATCAGCAAGTGAAAAGCCTTGCGATTGTTGCAAGTACAAGCAAGTTTGCTCGTTTTGCTGCACCCGGCTGCTGTCTTGGGTGATGGCCACTGACTGCCAGGTCTCCTGCATTAGCTAATCAATTCTGAGTAAAGTTATGCCGCTGGTTGTCCCCCAGGTGATTGGCATAGACAACATCGTGAGTGCTGTGGAGGACGCTCGCATCAACGCTAGGCTGAACAACATAACCAACGCCGAGTTCGTGTGCGCCAAGGCCGAGGAGGTCATGGCGGACCTGCTCAAGAAACACGTCACGGAGGGGAAGGAGGTGAGGACAGAAACGAAGAGATTCCAGGGTGATTGGCTAATGAATTGTAAATGTCGTTTCTTGTAAGGATTGGGAATCTGGACAACCTTCAGTGTTGTGACTGCTTGTTTCTGCACAAGGGGTGTGATCGGATAGGGATGTTGCTCACGGTAGGTCAGGGTGGGACACTTCCTATCCCGTGTCCAGGGATTGACAATGGCTGTTCAGATATCTCTGTTTTTCCCGAAGTCTTGCGCACACCATTCTGGTTGCTCCTGGAATCCTCAGGCACCACTCTTACATTTTATCAGGTCCGTTGGCGACTTCCCTGTTGGAAGGCTGGATGAGGGTCAGCTTGCTTTGGATTAGGCTGCAATGCAAGAACAGTCAGCATCCTTGCGTGCAGAAGTGAACGTTCTGTTGCACGTGCTGTCACGTGCAGGTGGTTGCGGTGGTTGACCCGCCCCGCCAGGGTCTACACAAGCAGTTGATCCGCTCCCTGCTGGCCTGCACCCAGCTCAAGCGGGTCGTGTACATTTCGTGCAACCCCACCAGCCTCACAGACAACCTCAACTTCATGTGCACTCCACCGGATGGTGAGCAGGGGACGGGATGAAGTGGCCATGTGGAAAGAATGGCCATGCAGAAGCCAGCCTGAGAGATTTGACAGCCTGACAGTCAGCTACATGTGAAACCTGTGTGGGCATGTCAGTTGTAGGCACATCTGAGGGGCGCGTAGCGAGCCAGGGAAGGCCACATGGGCAGAGGGGCGAAGAATTGTTTGCATAACTCGTGGTGGACCGTAGTCACCACACCATTCCGTGCCCAGGCTGCTCTGTTGTGTTTGGGTGTCATGCCTGATGGACCAAATAGTCACCACCTCCCAGGCTGCACTGTTGCCATGAGTATACCCAAAGGATGTGTACACGTGCCAGACGTTTGTGCTGTCATGCCCTTCTGCCTGCAGTTCCCAAACAGAAGTACCACCGAGCCAACAAGGAGGCCCAGCCCCCTGCATTTGTGCCAATCAAGGCGGTCGCTCTGGATTTATTCCCGCACACCACACATGTCGAGTCAGTGGTCCTGCTGGAAAGGGCATGAATAATCGGTTCAAGTACTGTTGCCATCTGTACATGTAACCTCTTGGCGTGCCTGGTTTCTTGTTCGAGTCTCCTGAATGTAACCTCTGAGCTCCAGCTGCCAGAGGAGGCCACTGGGAGTGCCAGGTGAACTACAGATGCGTCAGATGTCTGCCAGCTGAGTCTTCACAGATTTCGGGGTTTGAAGGGATGCCAGATATCTGTAGACTGAGCCTGATATCCTTGTCTGACATTGTTAAAGGGCTCAGATTTCAGGGATCAGAGATGTCAGATATCTGTAGACTGAGCCTGATATCTGACATCCTGGGAGGTCACAGATTTCGGGTCAGATATGTGTAGACTGAGCCAGGTATCCGCCATCTCCTATCCCCCCTGTATCTTCGCCCCCAAGTCTGACATCTGGCGTCTGCGAGCCTGCTTCACCTTGTCCAAGTAACATGCACAAACCTGACATCTGCGAGCCGTTTCGCCATGCCCAAGGTACTTGCGAATCTAACATCTGGGACATCTGGCATCTGCCAGCTGGGCACAACCACAAGTCAAGTCATGCTACTGGGGTTAGAGTTAGGTAAGGGTCAGGATAGAGTGAGGTTAGCGTTAGGATGATCATGGTAAACTTAGGTTTAGGGTAACTTAGGATAAGATCAGCGTTAGGATAAGATTATGTAAAACAAAGGTCGGGTTAGAAACCAAACCTTCACAACGGCAGCCAACCTCCACAACCACAACAACATCTACCCACCACAACCGCTTCCAACCACCACAACCGCTTCCAACCACCACAACCGCACATTTGTTCAAGTTGCTTGGACAACACGAAGTAAAACAAGCTCACAGATGTCAGATATCAAAGCTGTCTTATCTGCCCAAGTTGCTTGGACCACACAAGGTGAAAGAGGCTCACAGATGTGGCCAAATTTTTCATTTACACAGGGAGAGCTTCACTTCACAGATGAGCTGTAGATTGGCTGCAGATATCTGACATGGGTGTTCATGCGCCCATGCTTATTCAACCAACTTGGGCAAATCTGACATCTTTGACATCTGACATCTGTGAGCCTCTTTCACCTTGTGTTGTCCGAGCAACTTGCGCAAATCTGGCATCCATCGGTGTTTTGGTTTCGTTCAACCTCTGAACTCCAGCTGCTCCAGTTCATCATCAACAGCTCTGGGTTAGCATGTAAGCATCCCTGTGCATGGCGCTTTCAACGTCCTGCAAGGAAGTCGTGCTGAATGTGCTGTGAGGCTTTCTGAATTTGCATGGGCCTGGCTGACTGTCCTGACGTAAATCCCCGCTTACAATTTCAAATGTCAGACAAGTTGGACAGAGCACTCGCTTCATCAGTTGAACTGCTGGTGCGGCGTTCGAACGCGATGTGGCTTGCGCGCTGAAGGCGCAGGCAGACAGGTCCAGCACAAAGTGAACCTGTTTCTTGCCTACCCGTTTCACGCCCATGCAAGCGTGAACACGGCCTACCAAGTTTTAAGCCGTATAATGCATAACATCGCACGCATTTACGCAGCTTCACTGAGTCCTACAGTGCCAAACTCACTCACCATGAACACGCGAACCAACAGCTGGTGACATTGTTAAGCGCAAGCACCATGAGCAGGCGACAAACGCTGGGCGTTCTGAGCCCTTCGCAAATAAACACGCGTTCCAATGCAGCTGCACGCGTGGCCAGCAAGGAGGCTCAGCCCACCGGTGGAGCGGCCCAGAACATCAAGGGCCCCAGGAAGTCTTTGGCGCCAGACAAGGCAGCGCTTGCCCTCATGGGTGGGGCAAACATGAACGGCTCATCTTTCGGCGCCGGCAATTTGGGAGGAAATGCTGGTGGCCCGTCATCGTTCAACCAAAGCATGGGCCCATGCAGCATTGACCCTCGGAGGAGCAGCGCCTACAACGGTGGCAAATCCAATGGCCCTAAAGCAGATCCTCGGCCCATATCTGACAAGGGTTTCCAAGCCAACTGCATGCGCAGTGTCATCACCTACCTCTCCACCCACAACTACCCTGCATCTGTCTCCCCCAAAACTCTAGCCAGCCCCACGGCCAAGGACTTCACTCTCATCGTCCAGTTCCTACAGCAGCAGTTCGACCCCAACCTGAAGACCTTTGGCAAGATTGAGGATGACGTGCCCATCTTCTTCAAGCGGCTGAACTACCCTTTTCAAATCAGCAAGTCAGCCCTGTTTGCTGTTGGCAGCCCTCACTCCTGGCCCGCAGTCCTAGCAGCACTGACATGGCTTGTGGAGCTACTCAACTACAACGAAAGGATAGAGGGTATGGCTGCCCAGACAGGCTCCAGCACAGGGCCTGGGGTTTTGGAAGACTCCGATGCCAGCACCAAGAGACAGTTCTTCAAGTACATTTGCACCAGCTATACCTGGTTCCTGGCTGGGGATGATGCCAAGTAAGCAGGGTTCCAGGCACATGCATGCAGCTGCATGTAGCTGCAAGTAGGCGCATGTGGGTGCATGCAGGTGCATGTAGGCGAATGTCATGCATGCGCGGAGCAAGGCACACGTGTTTACACATGCCACCACAACATACCCATACGTCAGCATAGAGCGAAAGGAGCACTAACTTTGCTTGCAACTGCTCACATCGCCATGCAGGTGCTCAGTAGTCGACCAGGACATGCTGTCCCAGTTCAGTTCCCGGGAGCGCCTCGTGGTGGAGGCACATGATCGCATCAAGCAGGTGAGTGGGAGGCGGTGAGGGCCAAGACTCTCTCTCATTATGTCGCTGTGTGTCCAACCGACGTAAGGGTTGGCCTGACACCGTACTTGAGGGAAGGCTGGTCCGATCATGATCATGAATTCAAAACACCGCAATGAACAGTGACCTGGTCTGTACCTTGGGTGGCTGTGTAGTTGATTTGCAAGGCGAAGACAGCACCCATGCATACTGTGCTGGCTGCTACTTTTATGTGAGTTACCCAGCCACGTGCTGCTTGTCATCTTATAACCTGCTGTTGCTGCTGCTGCTGGTGTTGCTCTTTGTCAGGCCAATGACTCGGTGGTGTCTGAGGTGAAGCGGCTTCAGTCCGAGCCCTCGCCCCTGGTGGCAGCCCAGCAGAGGAGGGCGGAGAGGGCGCTGGATGCAGAAAAGTTTGAGCAGCTCATTGAGAACCTGCAGGTGGGCCATGTGGAGACAGCATGTGAAGAGCGGTTGCTCATGGAAATTGTGGCGAACACTGTACTGTGTGTCACATGTACACATCCATACATGGCACTGGCAGTCGATAAAACACATTCAAACAGTCAGTCACACACGGACATGCACACGCAGCCATGCCCATGCAGCCATGCATACACAGCCATGCACACGCAGCCATGCACGTGCGGCCATGCACGTGCGGCCATGCACGTGCGGCCATGCACGTGCGGCCATGCACACACGGCCATGCACACACAGCCATGCACACGCGGCCATGCACACGCTGCCATGCACACGCTGCCATGAACACGCAGCCATGCACACGCAGCCACCCCTCGTACTTCAGCTGCCACAACATACACCCTGTTGTGCCTTGCCACAGGGTCTGAAGAGCAGCTTGCAGCGCAAGATAGGCGAGCGCCAGGAGGAGGTGGCTGCCAAGCAGCAGGCCCTGGCAACCACCAACAGACAGAACGACGAGCTGCGGGCGCGCATTGCCGCCCAGCCTGTCAACAAAGCGGACCTCAGCAGGATGGTCATGGAGAGGTGAACAGGGGCTCGGGAGAGGGAGGAAGCAAGGGAGGGCAGCGGGGAGAAGCAATGCAAGGGGAGACGGGAATGGTCAATGGCCATGTGCACAGGGGGTGAGGTGGCTAAAGAGTGAGGGCAGGAGGAAATGAAAAGAATTGGAGGACACGCATCGCCAGCGGCCGATCTAGTGCGTCTCTCTGCATGTCCACCATTTGTCGTTCACAGTGAAGGTGGGATGTCGAGTCATCATCATCGTTTATCATGGTACCGCAGGACCAACCAGCTAGGCGCTCAGCAACAGCCAACATCACCATCCTAAACAAAGCATGAGCATGATGCCCCCAAAAATCAAGCATATGCAAGGATGTCAAGTGAAGGATTGGAAATACCAGTGATGCAAAGGCATCCCACCCACGCTCACTCCTTCCATGCACATGCTGATGTCCCTCAGGTCCAAGCAGAAGGAGGTGTTGGATGCCGTGACCTCGAACGCCGAGGAGTTGGAACACAAACTGCACCAACAGGATGTGCAGGTAGGCTTGCACCTGTTATGGCATCTACGGTCCGTTGGTCTGCCAAGCCCTGTCTCATTGTCACTTCTAACCTCATATTCCTGTCATCCTATGTGGAAGCCCAAGCGTGCAGAGCACTGCGTGCCAGATGCCTGCGTCACATACTCGAACGGTTTGCAAGTGTGTGGTACAAGCAGTAACCAATAGAAAACCGACACCACACACTGTGCTCACCGCCTGCTCTTTGCCAGTCACATTGCATCTGACTCTCGGCTGACTGATGTAAACATCAGGTGTATCAGGTGTTTACCCTTGCCCGCCTTGCAGTTGGTGTCCTGTCTCAAGTCCCTGGAAGGGAGTGTGTCGCGCTACAACCAGCTGGCGCACCGCCTGAAGCTCGTCCCCGCCAGCGCCAAGCGGGCGGCGGGTGCGACCTACGAGCTCAGGATCAACAGAGAGGCAACCGCACAACAGGACTTCGCAAACGTCGATCTAAAAGTAAGCCGTTCTGGGGCACGATTGGACCTAACGGCTGATCTAACTGCTCTTGCGGCCACGCCAGATGTAGCTGAGTTTGCACGGCTCTGAAGGTAGACCCGGTTGGCATACATTTCGGCCTCTCGGCAGATTCAACACTGCCTTGTTTGAAATCAAATCGTGGCCTTCAGTCCAGAAAGGAGTAATCGGTGTGAATTTTAGCTAGTACTGAATCAGGAATGGTGGCAGGAGTAACAGCCAGTGTTGCCCAGTATGCGGGATCACCATTGCCAAAACCGGTAACGTCTTCGTGTTCTGGAGAACGTCTGTCTGTCCGTTCTGTCTGAAGGTGGTGTGGTATTGTCATGTCCGTGTTTGAAGCTTGCACGTCATGCTGCCTGTAGCTCGTATAGCTACACAGCCCAACACATGTCTTCCTCGTCTCTCTGCTGCAGGGCAGTGTCAAGCCTGGCCTGGAGCACCTGTGCGAGATGTACCGCACCAAGGCGGCACAGCTCGGGCGGGACCTGCTGGGCCTCAGGGAGGCGGCGGCGGGCAGCGCAGAGTCGCTGAACGAGAAGCAGGAGGAGAACAAGGCGATGGAAGCACAGGTGCGTCTTGACAACACGCACTGCGTCTTTGCGATATCATCACTGACTCGCCTCGACCACAATTCAATGAGCTTGTTGGTGTCGGATTAGCATTATTTGAGAGAGCCGGGCAACTGCATTCAGAATGGCAGAATGGAGGTTGTGGCAGTGGCAAGAGGACAATGCAAATGATCACATATGCGCTTGCAGATATCCAAGCTTGAGAGTCAGTTGGCCTCGCTTCGCGAGGCGCGCGAGGAGCGAGTGCGGGAGATGGCGGGGCGCGCCGACCAGCTGCAGGACGACGTGAGCAGCCTCAGGAGCACAGCAGCGGCCAGAGCAGCGGAGGTTACGGCGCGGAAGGCGGCCGTCATCAACGAGTTTGAAGCGCTCAAGAGGTGAGGCTTGAGCTTACCTCGTTGCGCTAGCACAGTTGCCGCGGCGAGACTCAACGGCCAAGGGTGAGGAACGTTCCATGAACAGCCAGGCTGTGTGATGTGTTGCGTGTGCATTATCAGCGCTTCACTGGTCGTACGGTTGTGCTTTTGTAAATTGGCAACGCTGTGCGTCTTGAAGCGCACCAGACGTTATGTCTCCAAAAACGTGCCAGAATCCCGTATCGAACATTCAGTTTCCCTGCCTTTTGATACGTGTGCATTGCAGGCAGTGCGATGCCGATCTGGCCCAGTTGCGTGTTGAGCTGCGCACCGCCCTGGAGGCCATGCTGCAGCACCGCATGCACGTGCAGCACGTGCTGGGGGCAACACTAGAGGCGGTCAAGGGGGAGCAGCAGGCAATGGCAGCAGTGCACGTGCCAACTTGCTGACTTGAGTGTGCCAGAACGCTGTGACCTGACGAACACATTTGAGTGCACAGGAAGCATCGTGTGTTGATGAGACGTGATTTGCTTCTTCGCGAAATGTCTGTGACAGAGCCCGAGTGCCCATGTGCTGACTTATGATGACAAAGCGGGCCATGTGTTTTTTTGTCAGCTGGCACGCAGCTATTGCTGGCCAATTCGGAAGCTGCCCTTGCACGAGAGCCAGGAGTCCACAGAGGCATTGTGATCTGCAGAGCGCCTTGCGTCCTTCTGGTCAAGTATCTGTGGCATGTCTGATTGCTGCTCTGGAGTTGTCCTTGGTATCACAGGCTGTTGCTTGCTGGAGTTGATTTAGGCTGATGGGGTAGCGGACAAGAGCTGCTCAGCTTGCACACTCGGTGACTGGATGCCCTCCTAGACCAGGTGCTGCGACTGAGGCTTGATTGGGTCATGCTATGACTTCGTACACCCACCATGGGATGGGTTCATCCATGGGTGAAGGGCGAGCCAGCAAAGGCATATCAAGTCATGGCTCAGGTCAGCAGTCAAAGCTCAGAGTCGGGATCAGACACTTCAGATTTTAAGATTTCTATTATCTCTGGCCAACGGGTTGCTTGTTTTCCTCCACACACTCACAGCGCGTGTGTCGAAACACACTTCCCAGTGCCCTATGCACTACCGCTCCGCCTTGATTAATTCATCGTTTTCGCCCGATGCGATTGCCCACAAGAGAAACTGTTCTCCGGTTTCTCAGTCCTTAGTAAGTGTGGACGAGGTTTTTCAGATCAGATTACCGAATTACCGAGTGGGTAGTTATAGGTAGTTATAGTGTTATGTTATAGGCCGTCCTAACCCTACCCTCAACCCTGACCCTAACCCTAATCTCGCCCGGCCAGCGCTGCACGAATTTTCTCTGCCCACGAGGTGCCTGCCTTGTTCAGATATTCCACTATTTACATTGAATAAACAGGCCATGGAGTTGGCTGCCGGCATCCACGGTTGTGTTGATTGCCAACTTTTCAAACTACGAGAAACAGACCAACCCGCCAGTCCCACAGCTGTGTGTGCTAACCCTCAGACCACGTATCTGCGTATTCTACAAGACCGGTTGAAGAGGCCTGGAAAGGCAACTGGTTCACACCTTGACATTATGGGCGAGCAATCGCATCTTCAAAGTTTCAGTCAATGTGCTGGGAAACGCTCATGCATAAGATTCTATCAACATCGCCTAGCAACAGGCTGTGCAAATAGATTTCTTAGGCAGGAGTAAAAGAAAAGAACATCCTGCTAGAGTAAGTAGACCCTGGTACACACACACTTGAAGCTGCATGCGAGTTGTGTCCGGAGGAACACTGAGTAACAAACCATGAACATAACGTCAGCTGCTGTGCACCTAGAACTCAGCTCCCAGTCAATCCCGTCCTTCAGGCCTCATCTTCACCCGAGGAGCTGGAATCACTAGCAGAGCGCTCTGGTCAACTCACAAACACGGCAGTCATTAACACATGTGCTGGGCAGTCACTAACACAACGATCAAGCTCGGTCAGATCAAGCTTTGCTGCTCAAATGGCCTCGACCATCCACAACATGCCTGGCCAAGATCGCCATGCCGCAGTGCAAGATCTCCATAACATATGAAAAATGTTGGAACCACCTTCTGTTGAAGCCAGGCATCTGCATAGCCTGGCCAGCGCCTCACAGGCTCACCCCTTGAGATTGGTGTTCTGCTCTCACATTCACCCTGGCTTACAACACTGGTCTCCAGGCAGCATATGCATGGGCAGTATGTGACCAGCCCATGTGGGCAGAATGCAGCCGACACAGGTGAGCATGGCCAGAACTGCCAGACATGCTGAAGTTGGCTGCAGCGTAGACTCGTGTAATGACCAGTATGAAAGCACCTGCCGCGGCTGGCTGGTGTGGATTCATAACAGTTCCTGTCAAGGTACCCCAGGCTGCTCCAAACCCGTTCAAAGGCAGGCTCAGTCCGCATCCACATGCAATCAAGCGTGCTCTGCGTCCACGCCACGTGCACTGTATCCATGCGCCATGTGGCATGTCAGGCCTGTATCCATGCTCTGTTGACGGCCTGCCTGCTT
This sequence comes from Chloromonas sp. AAM2, assembly GCA_004335635.1. NCBI lineage: Eukaryota > Viridiplantae > Chlorophyta > Chlorophyceae > Chlamydomonadales > Chlamydomonadaceae > Chloromonas > Chloromonas sp. AAM2. The sequence goes on from QAXH01005278.1 coordinate 51,730, forward strand.
CCATGTGCCTGCTCTCCATGTTGCGCTTGTTGCTCAGGCCACCAACTGTTGGTTGCTGCTGGTTCGGTTACAAGTGCGCCTGCGTGCTCGTGGGGAAGGGTTGGTAGGTGGTTTGCTGCCCGCCGTTCAAACCCTCGGTCCTGTATCAGGGCAGAGAAAGGAGCAGGTATCAGACAGTAATCAAATCATCATCATCAACAAGCATCATACATCAGGATCGACGGCAATATCAATGCTTAGGAAATCTGTTAGATATTCATGAATACAACACACATGCAGGCACACAAGTACATTGACAGGTGCACGCTTGCACCCATGCATGCACGGCTCAGCCTACGCATTATTTAAGGCAGCTTGAGGTGGACGGCTGCATGCATGCATGCACGTATGTTAGGCATGCACGGACGCTGGCATCCATCCATGCAAGAAGACGAGGTTGAACACCGGCCTGACCAATCATTGGATGCTCAGCTACAGAAGAAGTGAGCAGGAGAGCAGAAAAATATGATGCCCCACCGTTCTGGCCAACCTCAAGCAACAGAAGGGCTTGTGCATGTCCCATATGCAAGTGTGCGCACGCAAGTGCGTGCACACGAGTGTGTGGTATGAGATTGTATGCATCCGAGTGAATGCAAGTGCGTGCACACGAGTGTGTGGTATGAGATTGTATGCATCCGAGTGAATGCATGTGCATGCATACGAGTGTGTGGTATGCAATTGCATGCATGCGAGTGAGTGCATGTGCGCGTGTGCATTATCCCCACCTAGGCGGTGCATAGCTGCTGAATGGGTTGTCATTAGACGCTTGAAAAGGCGGGGGCGCCGCCATACTCTGGGGTGCGCCCATCATGGCTTGCGAGGGCCCACCTGCGCCCGTGGTTGGGTTGATGGGCTGGTAAGTGCCGCCACCCTCGCCTGCAGGGGTGCGAGGAGTGGGCAGACATAAGAGAAGCAGGAACGGAATTGAGGCTCATCATTCCCCAACCCAATTATTAAAGCAGTAGCATAGCAAATGAACATCAAAACATGGTCAGGGGTGGAGAGCCCTGCACAATTTACAATGGCAATGGTTCAGCCAAGCGCGCATAGTCTAGAAGGCCGCGACTCATGCACGGTGGCAAGCACGGTCAAAACTAGGTCTGGATGAAAGCCACTTAGTGTTGATGTAACATTGATCAAGTCTGGGGTGTCAAACTGCTTTACCACCAACCAAGGTTGAAGCAGTTAGCTTGTTAAAGGACAACGGTTTACAGCTGCGACACTTCCCCACGCTGTGCTTCCACCGTTTTACTACTCATTAAGGGGTTTAGCCCCGGCGATACGTGGTACATGTGCCCCAGCTGCACCTGGAACCTGGTTTCTGTTTACCTGCTAGAATCGATCGGTGGAGGGACCATGCAAACACCGCTCCTGCAGCCGTAGCCAGCATCTCCCCAATCGAGAAGAACACGAGCCACCCTCGGCCTCCGTAGGCAAAGTGCGCTCCTGACAGACGCACTATGTTGATGAGGATGGACAGTGGAGCCAGTGCCATGAACTGCATAGTGTTTTGTGCAGGATGAAGTCAATGAGCAGGAAGCTGGTGGCAAGGCCTTGTGCAGGGGTGCACAGATTACCATCTTGGTTTGGCTGACATCTAAATTGCCATGCGCTGGGCTGATACATGAGATGATTGAGGCCCTTGTGTACATGCCAATTTGCTGAATTGTTTTTGTGTGCAAAAAAATTTTACTCGGTGTACTCGTTGTTACAACATTGTAACTGTGTAAGCGTACGACTGCCTGCTGTTGTAGGTGCCAGAGCCCTGTAATACAGCTACAAAGCATGTGTGGGGACTTTGGGAGTCTGCATGTAACTCGGGAGTTGTCTGGAAGATGCCTGTGCTCACCAAAACCAGCAGCTCTGTGCTACTCATGTACACGCTCAGTAGACCCTGCATGCGATCGAAGAAGGCAAATCGGTCATTCTACGCAATCGGACAGTTCGAGGCATGGGCCATCAAAACTGCAGTTCTCGCACGCACCAGCAGCGCTATTGTTCCGCTAACATCACTGTGCCACGCTGATGTGATCAGTGCCAAGACGAGAATGGTAACTGCGGAGATTGCCACATACGTAGCACGGGTTCCCCCGAAAGCCCCGGCCGGTGAAAGCATGGCGTTCGCTCAGAGAACCCTTGGGCACTCCTGCTCGTCGGGATTTACTCCACCTCTCAGTGTCGGAGTCACCCGCAGTAAGGATTTTCCCTCTTGCTTGCAGAAAGGGTTTATTGCAACCTTCAGAAATCCTACCCGTTTCGAACTGTTTTCAGCCCTGCCAGATGCGACATCGTGAGTCATGGACGCATTGCATCAGCAATACTTCTCTTACTGTGGATGACGGATTGCAACTGCTACCAGTCGCTCTACACTTCCTGATGCACAGCCTCAGGAGGTGAGGTTACAGGGCTGACACAGTCTCACGTCAAGTTTGGACAGTCAATACACAATCCTCAGCAGCCAATGGCCTCACTGTTGCGTCAATCCGAGCACTGGGGGAATGCTCAATGCTCACTTCCCCTGTGAATGCGCACCACAGCATCTCCTTCACACCATCTGCCTGGCAACGTGGATGCAATTCCCTGATACCCTGCATTGTTGGTTGCTTACTGCTATGCAGCCTCTGCACGCGCAACATCCTTGCATTTCAGATCAAGGGTCCATCTTCCTCGGCCAGTTGCTACCCCCGGCCAAGGGGTGCAGAGACTGTTGCCTGGAGATCTTCTGTGAAGGCTTTCAGCAACAGCGACGGCAACGGTACTGGTGCAAACGGTGTGACCAAACAGCGCTCAGCGGGCACAACAATGTCTGCAGCCGAGGTGCGTTGGAGCCATTCTACTCTGGGTTAAGGATCAGGTCGAGGATTACAACAGGCCTCCATGCAAGTCAATCACACTTGACAGGGCCGTGACCAAGGCTCAATCCGATGTAAATCTATAGACGGCGTGCATGTCTTGTCTCCAACTTGGGATATGCAACAGGATGTCAGTTGAGCACAGGCTGTGCTAGTGGATGCACAGGCAGCGAGTTGACGCACTAGGTGTCTGTAGGCTCAGCGGTCACGAATGCAACAAGCCTCACAGGCTGGGGGCTTGGCTGATTAAAACTGACTGGAACCTGCCACACAAACAGAACTGGGAGTCACGCTGTGTGGTGTCATGCGCATGTCATGGTGTTCGTCCATGCCCTGATCATTTGTATAAACGCCATTGTTTGTATAAACGCCATAACCCTACAAGCCAATCATTCGTCTCCCTACGCATACAGAATCTAAAAGTCTCAGAACCATGGGCATGCTCGCCTTGAGTCTTATCACCTGCAGGGCCCTTTGAACGTGCTGGGCACTCCGCTGCAATGCTGCTGCACCAGCCCCGTCACCGGCTTCTACAGGCAAGCATAGGGTTCAATCTATGTACTAATTGCAGGCTTATTTAAGCAAGCCGTACTATTTGCAAGCTGTACTATTGGCAACCTTTGTCGTTTGTCGAGCCTGGCTCCCCATGTATGGCATAGCCGGTTTGAACTTATGCACTACTTGCAAGCTTTGCTTGATTGAGCCTGACAAACCTAGTAAGTTGGTGGATACAAAGCAGCCTGGTCAGGTCTCACGGGGCTGCTGAGTGGTTTGGCAGCAACCCATGAAACTGACTGCTTCAAGCTGACTGGCAGCATCACTGATGTCTGGCCTAGCAAACAGGTGCGCTCCAGTCAGCCTTTGCCCAACCCGCTCTTGTGCGTCCGGCAAAACGTACATGTTGCACCACACTTGTTGAGGAAAACCCCACATGTACTGAGTGTGAAACACAAACGCTCATAGGGTTCAGGAAATTACTTTGATGAATGAATTTCAGTTTGCCACCAGTAGATGGGACCTGCGGCATCACTTACCTGCCTGAGCTTAAGAGCGGCCCACAGGGTTGCTGCCAGCGTCCCCCATGTCATGTAGCGTCATGATCAGCATGGCCCATGCACAAGGAGGACATGAGTACTAGATTCATGGCACGAGAAGTAAGCCAAATGTCATGTCATTATGTTCAGGGACGGTTTCTGCCGCACGGACGCTGCGGACCAGGGCCGCCACGTGGTGTGTGCGCAAGTCACACAGGCGTTTCTAGAGTACTCACGGTCACAGGGCAATGACCTCATGACACCTGCACCGTGGTTCAACTTTCCGGGGCTCAAGGACGGTGAGTGCTTTCATGACAATTTGGTTATGTGTGCGTGCGTGCGTGCGTGTGCAACCTGCCTGCTAGGCAGGGCAGAATAGGACAGCAGGCCTTGCGGCCTGGAGTTATCACTCATCAGAGAATGCAGTGGGCTGTGCTGCTTATATGTGCTGTGCCGTTGTCACCTTGCTATGTGTGCTGAAGTATGCTAACTGCATGCTATGTGCACGAGCATGCACACAAGCGAGCAGGCTTGCGAATGAAAGGGCTTGGTCAAACTTGGCTGGCGGGGTCAGTACTGCTGACTGCCATTCTTTTCGACACCAGTCTGCAGCCAGCACTATCATCCACAAAGCTCTGTGCTTTTGCAGGTGGTGGTTAACATGCCCTGTCTAGCACCTGGGCATCGGTGGCCTAACTCGCCCTCATGCTGTAAGCCTGCTGCCTTGAGCTTTTGTTGATATTAGCTGTGCCCTCATCTGTCCATGTGGGCCAGTGGTGTCCGGCACGCTACCTATTGATTGGTGTAGTACGAGAATCGGTGGCCTAAGTCGCCCTGCTGCTGAGCCTACGGCCTTCTTGATGAAAGTTATGCTTCCGTTGTACACAGGTGACAAGTGGTGCCTGTGTGCGGCACGTTGGCGCGAGGCTGTGGACGCCGGCTGTGCGCCCCCTGTGTTCCTCAAGTGCACACACGCCAAGGCACTTGAGTATGTCACCATGCAGCAGCTCAAGGCCCACGCGCTAGACCTGGACGCATGAAGCCCTGACACCTGAGTCTCAGATGCCGAGTAAGCACAAGCCCTTAAGCCTGCGCTTTAAGCTGTGAGCCTGAACGGTCATTAAAGCACATACACCTCTCCAAGGCTTGAGTTGCCAGCCCAAGCTGGCTGCTTTTGCCTTGCCGTGGCCTGTTGTCTGAGGCTCTTCAAGAGCTATGAGTTATCTGGACTCATCAAGCCTATGCTTTGAGCCCTGAGTCTCAGCATGTTTTCAACCACGTTTTTGTCTGCCCCTTGTTCGCGGCTGATGCCTTCTATTCTTACCATAACGCTCATCATGTGCTTCTTATCAAACTGTGGTTTGGGTTGGTCTGCTGGGCCATGATTGGTGTTGATTGATTCGTGAAACACTAGCTGGTGGTATTTACAAATGATTTTATGGCAGAGCAAGTCTGTTACCCAAAGACAAGGGTCAGTGTTAACTCTCATGCTCTCCTGCTGCAGTAGCACACTTAAACAACGTTGGAGACGTTGGGAAATATACACACAGTGCCGGACCTCTTGCCAGGTGCAGAGCTGGATGCCTTTCTCATCCTGCATAAGCAAAAGCTTACACGGATTCTCGGCATTACAATGTGGTAGGGAGCTCAACCTACACGTGCAAGGAACTGCTGGCATGACAGCGTCCCATCAGCAAGCTCGTCACGTTTCAATGCTGATCTTTCCTCCTCGGTTGGCTTGCCCAGACTGGCGCAAACCAAAGCTATAAAGCAAGCTGCAAGCTGTGCACAAGTGGTGGGCTGTGCTCGTGAATGGCTCACTACAAGGCTCACTACAGGCCTTTCCTGCCAAATGCCTGCATTGTCTGGAAAAACACAAATTACTCTGGCAATTCAAATCCGCCGTTTCAAAAGTGTCGTCAACGACCAGAAATCTGCCGGCCTGGAGTTGATCATCACTGCCTGTTCAAGCCACCAGACGCCGACTGAGCTGAGGAATTAGCTGCCGTATCGCCATGCCAGTTGTCTGGCTTACAGCCGCGTTGGTGGGTGCCTCAGCATGGCTGCTGCTACGCAAGAAGAAGAAGTTGCCGGATGGAACAGAGGAGGCGCCGTCACCACCTGGAGGTCTGCTGGGCCACATATCGCTCATCCAGAACAAGGCTATACACAGGCAGTTTGTCAAAGTAAGACTGCGACGTGGTTGGTACACATGAATCTGCAAGCGATCGCTCACTTAAGAGATCGCTCTTGTAGTCGTGCCGTCAGCTTGTTCAATCGCATGGTCAATGGCAATGTTTGGCTACGGTCGGTTAACTAGAAGATTTAAGATTCAATTGGTCATTGATGATTAAGTTGGCAAGTGGCCAACATTTAATTGGCCATTAATGATCAATCGTTTTCCACGCGTTTTCCATGCCCTCAATAACCCTGCCATGGTCAGTGGTATGGTCAAGTCAACGTCCGAGGGTCTACAGAGTCTGGGGTCTAGAGTGCCTGTCAGGCGCATCCGCCAGCCAACTCCTCCACCTAACACTGTCAAAGTACAGCTGCCAGGTGCTGTGCCATAGCTCACAACAGCACACCAGATGCCCAACGGGAAGATATGTAGCGGATGGGCGAGCGGTACACATATGTGAACCTGATGCATGCATGCAGTGGGCGGATGAATACGGAGGCGTGTACCAGATACAGTTGGGCGGTCGCGTGTTCATCATCTCAGACAGCACACTGGCAGCACCGCTGCTGGCCCGTGGCCCTCAATACGTCCCGAAGGCCAAGAAAATATACAGCCTATCATGCTTTGTGAGCGTGGCTGGGCATGTTAGCTTCCAGGTTGCTTGATTAAGCATGTCAGCTTATACGCAGTGATCGGCATTCGCCACGCTGGATCAGCATTCCTTGTTTCCTATCACTGTTATGCTCTGTCCAAAATGCCGTATTCTAGCCTGCAACCCACAGTGCTGCTTGTGCATGGCAATTGTCCCTCATGGTATCAACCCTTGCCTGTACTTGCGACTTGCCCCACACGGCCTGCACGGTTTTGTACTGCAGCTGTCCCTCAACACACAATCTATATTCAACCTTGTATCGCCTGCCACTCACTCCAGTGTTCAGTTCACCTTGGACTGCATGTTGCACTGCATCCCTCAACACACGATTCCTAATTAACCTTGTATCGCTGACACCATGTTGTACTGCAGCTGTCCCTTGACACACATTCCATATTCAACGAACACGATGACTCCAAGCCCTCCTGGCAACACGTGCGCAATACCATGGCAGTCTGCTTCAGCACCAAGAACATCAAAAAACTGTTCCCAGAGCTACTGTGAGTATCACACGTGTTCAAGTATGCCAAGTGTGTAGTTCTATACTGCACATACATCTGTTCAGCTGCATCTACCAGAATTTTGTTTTGTTTCATCATCTGTAAGCCATGATCATTCTCTTGTTCTTGTCTTGCTTGTACTGGTGCAGAACAGCAATAGCTAACCACGCCTGTTCAGATTGTGCTTGCTTTAGCTTCACACTGTGTATTGATTACATCAGGGGGTCCCACATGCACCGAGCGCAAACGCTAGCAAGCCATGCGAGAGACGAGGCAAGATACCGTCCTGACAAACCCTGAGCGGCAGAAGGCAAAACCAAGGTGCAAAGTGCAAAGGACGCAGAAGTTAAAGCGCTGAGGACAAAAGAAGGCCTACTGCCAACGGCTGACAGGCAGGGGTCAAGCACAGCTAGAATCAAAAAACGGGCAAACACTGTCGAGAAGATCACTGCTGACATTGTGATTCGTATTTAAGATGCCTGGTACTCCGTTCGCAGGGTCACTGCTGATAAGATGATGGGCATGTGGGAGGCTCTGCTGACGTCAGCAGGCCCTGAGGGAGCGGTGGTTGAGATAGACAGTTGGGTGCAGCGCTGTGTGCTGGACAGCGTGTCCTCGGCAGGCTTTGGATACCAAACAAAAGCCCTGGACAGTACTGATAGCGAGTTCTTACAGGTATGAATGACCAGAACATCGGACCAGATGCGATTGGGGCAGCAAACGTGCTAAGCAGAGTCTTCAAGCACCGACACACCAATGGACAAACGCCAGTACGTGGGGCAACAAGTGGGGTGTCACTGCCAGCATGAGTTGCAGTTTCTAGAGTCCTAACCTACTACTGCTACCAGCATCGGGTGGCAAAAAAAAGGAAGTTTGCCAGTTCTGGGACAGGTTTTGCGCTGACACTAGTTACTTCTGCACTATTGCATCAAGCAGACGCGTGCACCAATCTGCACTAATGACACACTGACAACCTAGAAGGTCAATTTACCCTTCACAAACGAAGCATTGCTACTCAGCACGTATACAAGAGAACAACATACGTATACAAGAGAGGACAAGAGAGAAAGTATTTGCTGAACCTTGACTACTGTGATTGAGTTGACTCTCTAGTTTCAATCTGAGGCCTGGTGGTTGCCAAGCATGCAATTGCCAACCATGTGGTATCCGCCCATGTGCTAACCGTTGTTAACAGACCATGTGGCTTGCAGGTCATCCATGAAATGATGTCTGAGTTCACATTGAGGGCTGCAAACCCACTCAGGGCGCCATTGCAAAGGTATGGACAGAATGGGCACAGGAACAGTGTGGACAGGGACTGAGATGAGCTGCCGACAAACGAGCCAGGGCATTTCGTGTGCAGGGAATGCTCAAAGTGTTGGCGCCTGCACATGGTTGGATCTGCATGGGATACTGCATGGGACACTGCATGGGATACTGCATGGGACACTGCATGGGATACTGCACGGGACACTGCATGGGACACTGCATGGGGCACTGCATGGGATACTGCATGGGACACTGCATGGTGCCAAACTCAGGCATGCCAAGTGAGTATGTCCAGCACGTGATCGTACTCCCACGCACCGAGTCACCAGAGTCATGCCCAGCGCTTGGGTTGCTGCCTGGCTGCTGGTGGCTGCAGGCTGCTTCCCTTCCTGCCGGCCAACCGTCGGTTGAGGCAGACATGCAAGCGCTACCGGCAGACGTGAGTGGCCAAAGGGTGTTGGGCGGGGTGAGGTTGCAGCACACGTACCAGAATTTGGCGTAGGCAGGGATGCCAGTGGCATGCCTCAAAACAATGCAGGGTGTGATCAAATGTTAAGGGCGTTGATACTTGGCTGGCTTTGATACTTCGTCTGTATCTGTTTACATCAGAGAAGCCAGCGCAGGACACGGAATGGGATGGGCACCGCCCTGACCTACCCTGAGCAAGGGAAACGAAATGGCCTGCAACAGAACACGCTGACGTGTTCTTTGTCCTTGCTGCCTTGCACTGCTCCGAACAAAGCATTAGCACGATGTGTGCGCTAGTTGGCATGCTTCCCTTCCCAGAGCGGTGGTCATCCCGTTCCGCCTCCTTCCTCTGACATACATACATACATACATACATTTAACAAAACAAGGCGGACCTTCCCGTGTCTGACAAACATACGTACACTGCCATGTGAAAAAACAAGGCGGATTGCGTGTTGAGCGCCTCGTGCAAGCTGGTGGTGCCTTTTCCCCAGCTTCACCTGCACGATGGCCAACATGCTTAAGCGTTGTTGACAAGACAGACCATGGTGAACACTGACAACGACCCTGCTCATGGCCCTTGTCACATGCAGCATGGAGGACGTCATGTCTACTATAGAGTCTAGGGGGCTGCCGCCACCAGAGGACCAGAGCATGGGAGCACAACTGGCCAGACTGCTGGTGGGTTGATCAGTAAGGATCTGCTGGCCAGTTCATTGGGGGACTGACATGGCCGAGGCTGATGAAGGGCTCTGGCCACTGTGACACTGACGGCGGTGTTATTACTATTACCAGTATTATTAGTACTATTATTAGTACTACTACTTTGGATTGGGAGCATTTGTTGGCTCAGGCTGTTGGAGGACTGCACAGGGGTCTGGTATCATTGAAGTTGGCCAATTGGCATGTGACGCAGCACTGCTTCTTTCTCACTTATGCAACGCAGTCTGGCTAGGCTATTGGTGGGTAAAACAGGGGTCTGCCATGTGCACTTGAGCGGTTGCATGGCACAGCATGAAGAGTATGTGTGGGCATGGGCGCTTCCCCGGTTGAGCTGCTGATAGGGTGAGTTAGGTACTGTGACATGCCCTTCGTCGATTGGTATTTGATCCCAGTTCTAAGAATCCCTCAGTTAAGAGTGCTCTCACTTTGCGTACCAGGAAGAGGAGGGTTCATTGCTGTGTGCCTGCTCATAGTTGTGAAATTGTCATTGCTCTTCCTGTGTTTGCGGTGTTTGTGCAGCATCCCAGTGAAAGTTGTCCTCCTTGAAAAATGTTTCACGAGTAGAAGATAAGAAGAGCATTTAGCAACGTTTATTTTATCACTTCACAGTTGCACCACTGCTCTTCCTGTGTTTGTGGTGTTCGTGCAGCATCCGAGTGGCGACAGCCCCGCCCTGTCCCGTGCTCAAGTGCTGGGCAACGTGGCTACCTTCTACATTGGAGCCTTTGATACCAGCTCGTCAGCAATCAGGTACACCAGGGAGTGAGGTTTTAGCCACAAGATGGGGGCTGAATGTGGCGTTCGGAGGCGTGTTGCAGCCAAGATTTGAAACCGCGCACTCGATGCACTGGGAGGTTGGCCATGGCAGCTTGGCCATGGCACCTTGTCACGTTGATACTGCTTTCTACAAAACTCTTTGTGAAAGCAAAGTAGACACAGGTAAAAATCAGCAAGTAAGGGGGCCTGCACCATGAAGGCACCAGGTATGCAATGTCAATGGGATCGAAAATGAATCGAAAATGAACTATAGATCGACATGTGGGGAATGGCACACCCGCGACATGAATGGGGAATTGCACACCCCCCATGCGGTCACTTTTCGCCTGTGTAACCTTGGCGATCATACGCGCTATGTTAGTATTCCTCACGCACTGCACGGCTGCGCGTGATTCTTGCAATTGCAAACGTACCTCGTTCAGCAGGGGACGTTACAGCATGGGGGAAATGCATGTATTGCCGTAGGCAATCGCTCTTTTGAACCAACAGGGAGTTTAACCTACCCACTCTCGCCTGCATTGCTTTGACACATTGCCAAACCCTCACAACTATCGTGCGGTAAGCTCTATCTACCGGTTGACTTGTGTTTGCTCGTTACGTGCCCCCTGTGCAGTACACACCTGGTATAATACATGCCATCAAGTGTAACCGATTGTAACCGTTTCTGGTTTTTGCCACTGCTTTATGTTTCCACGTGGCCCACATGCAGCTGGGCGCTGTACAACATTGCCTCTCGTCCCGAGGTCCAGCGGCTATGTGTGTCGGAACTGGCCGCATGTGGGCTGCTGCATGTCAGGGGCCAGCCAGACGCCAGGCCCCTGGCGTGGGAGGACCATGCAAAGTTGCCTTATCTGCAGGTAACGGAATCCAACTGAGATAATTAAACGTACTAAGTGTTATAGCAGTATCAACTATTACAGCAGAGTTAACTATCAACTAGTACAGCATACAGCATAAGACTGACTGTTACAGCAGTATTAACAGCAAGAACATCTATCTAACTGGGTAGTTGTTGTTGTTGTGGTGGTGGTGGTGGTGGTGGTGGTGGTGGTGGTTTACATGGTCTTCAGTCCGGGGAGGACTGCTCAGCAGGTATCATTCTAACTGGGTAGTGTAATGCACAGCATGTTTTGTGATCCAGGTAAACAACAGTCTGTCCACTATCATTGTTAAATATGCTTGTTGCGGTTTCGCAGCTCATGGTGTTGCAGATAACAGCAAACGTGCCCAGCAGCCGCCCACATGACCCCGCTCAGCAAGGCATGTGCAGGATGCAAAGAGTCAGCCACACGCATCGTGTCGACTTGCAAACTCTCAGCACTCAAAATCGTGCACTTTAGCCCCTGGGTTATATGATAATAGCAGGGATGGGGTCAGAACGTCCTGCAATTGTATTTGTCTTCCAGGACGTCCGTTTCTTTGACCGTTTTATAATTTGTTTCCAAACCGTTTCATTTTTCAGGCCGTCCTGCGCGAGTCCATGCGCTACACCACCACGGGAGCCACCGGGACAGTCAGGTGAGAAAAACGTCAGATCCCATATGATAGGAGGAAGTAAGGACCATATACGATCCAACCATACTTCCTCTGTATCTACACGAGTCTTTTTGAATCGATCAATTTTCGTAACACGAAGGTAAAACTTTCAAATTCCAACACGCGACCCAACACGAGGTCCTGTTGTTGTTGTTGTTGTCTTTTTACATCCGTCTCGATGCGCACAATGCGCATAAGGGATGTGTCCCGCAACTCAGGGACCAAAACAAACTCAAAGTCAATCAATATGAGTCATAAAACGAAAAGTCATAATAATGCAGGAGCCTGGCAGTCAGTGGCAGAACAAGCTGCATTTTCCAAAACATCACCTGAAATGAGCCCAGGCGTCAACACAACCTCCCACCAGCAAGGCCAACACGGGCGGCTGGGGTTCCACCGCATGCGTTTGCCGGGCGGGTATGCCAGGTTTATGTTGTAGTTGATGTCTAGGCCTAATGCTTCATGCGTACATACATCATACATGTCACATTTCATGGGCCTGCCGACAGGTTTCTGTGCGTCGATTTGGGGGACAAACCGAGTTGCGACTGTGGCAGTGCCGCTAAATCAGCCATGACTCGCTCATGGCAGCATAGGTCCCTGAATAGTACGGTACTGTGAATTTTTTAAATTTGAAAGTGTACACTTTTCAATGGAATGGTAGGAGGATAGATGCAATGGCGGTATTGGCAAAGTATTAGACGAAAGGCAGGGCGAGAACATTGGACTCGTACCGGCAGAACCAGCCAGACGATGTTGCCAAGCCAGCTCAGCGGTGTCCAGCCTCGAGTGTTGCATGGCATGCTGGCGTGCACGCTCGGCATCTGTGATTTGTCTAGGTTTTCGGACTTGCAATCAGCAGTCCTTCGCAATTTCGTGAGTTCGATCATCCCGAGCGCAGGGTAGGTCGGGGCGATACATATCCGGACTCGTGTCATGTGACGGCCTCCCTGATGTAAGACTGCCTCGATGTGATTTATACATCTTGTCCCTGATGTGATCTCTATGATTGAACTCCTTTGCGTTCCTGCAAGCTTGGCTTTATGTAAGAAGAATGTACGATATGCAGCCAAGCCAACTCATGTTTTTGTTTGTCCCTGATCAACTATGTATTTATATACACACTCGTCGCTCACTAATTCAACTCTTTCAACTTTACTTCGTGTAGAACTCAAAATCACCTTTTGAAAAACTACTCTAATAATCTGTCACACATACTGTCTTCGGACTTGACAGCAAGCCAAGCGTAAGCTGCTGTAGAAAGATATTGACGACCGTTGGTATATATATATATATATCACATCAGGGGTCCCCACATGCACCGACCGTGAACGCTAGCAAGATATGCAAGAAACGGTTGGTTGACGGCCATGTGATATTGTTCCCTGTGTCTGCAGGCAGGCTCCCCGGGACATGGTGGTTGGGAAGTACTGGGTGCCCAAGGGCTCTCTGCTGTGGGTGCCCCTGGCGACGATACACGAGTCAAAGGTCAACTTCACGGACCCGAGGTGGGATGACTTGCATGAACTCACAACTCAACTATATGCAGGTTGGCGCATTGAAACATCTATTTGCTGGTAATACTGGTTGGCATGGACCCAAGGTGTGGGGCAGGGTTCGACGATGCTGTTCAGTCATCTCTGTTTTTCCGTACCGTAGTGGGAGTATGTCAATTGGCTTCTTTTAGGGCAATTATTTTCTAATAATCTGCTCGATTTCTGCTTTTTTTGCGCTCGGTGTCAAACATTTATCAGACCAATCTGCTCGTGAATCTGGTCGCGGAGTTCGCCACCAATTGGCCAGGTAATCCAAACTGCTTGCGCAGTCTCGTCTCCCGGAAAACAAGCAAAGGCAATTGCGTCATGTCAGTCATCATGCACCGCGCGAAGCAACATCGTGCTTCAAGCAAAGCAAATAGAGGAAGGAAATGCGCCATTATGAATGTCATGCCATTCATCATGCCATGTCATTCATCATGCGTCAAGCCATTTCAAGCCATTTCAGTCATTGCACTTGAACTGCGTGTGTTTGTTCCAATGAGCCAAAGCCCTGGTCTAGGTCAACAACGACGATGGAGTCGAGATCCTCCACAAACAGAAGGGCAGGCAAGAGCCGCTTCTCCATGTATGGCGGCTTGTCGTAAGGGTTGCTGCAGAACGTGAGGAACTGACGGACAAGGGGCAGGGTCACACCGGTCCAGCCACCCATCAGCATGTACTCATGCGCGGCTATTAATATCGACCAGTCTGTTTTTGAATCTGGAATTTGCCAAGTACCACGCATTGAATATGTTTTTGAGGATGCTTCCATTCTGCTTTCGCGCGATCGCGATCAAAACAGACTGGTCGTCCAAAAAACGAGAGGAAGGCACAAACAACGAACAAAGCAGGCATGGCGAGGCAAACGAAGACAAAAACAGGTACCGCCAACTGAGGCGCTACAATGTTGTGACGTACAATCCAACGCAACCGCATTGTTCGTACATCCTTGCTTGGCTGCCTCACAGGGCGTTCATGCCCGAGCGGTGGCTAACCGACCCCAGCACCAGCTCCCCTGCAACCACCAAGGATGATTCTAAGGCGGTTGTGTCGGTTGAATCACGTGCCACACCGCAAGGCAACGCTGGTAACCTGTCCAAGAGCTGGCTAGCCTTCAGCACTGGACCCCGGGACTGCGCGGGACAGGCTCTGGCGAACGTCACACTCAGAACCATGGTCATTGTGAGTGAGAGTGTGAGAGTTGATTGTACAGGCCTTTGCAACCAAGGGTTAGATCATCAGGAGTTAAGAGTGTATGGAGTGAGTGTATGGAGACTTTATATGTGGGAGAACAGTCCAATGAACATGGCAAGCACGCAGGCCTCGGTCGGAAGCTCACTTGGAATCTGGTCGGACTAGTATTGCATGACGCTAAGTGCCTTTCTGCTGACTGATGCTTGATGAATTGCATAGTTTCCTTTCCCTTCTACACAGTATGCGGTGATACTCAGTCCCTTGCGCTCTCCGCTGCTCTGCAGAGCATTCTCTCCCGGTTCCATTTATCAGTCCATCCCGACACAGGCACGCCAGAGGAGGTGGAGGCAAACCAAGTAAGCGCATAGTACCACCCGATATCACTGGCATGCAGCCCAGGCACACCAGATAAACTGCTTTGCAGAGTCGTCACATGAGTATATGTATTTACACCATATGTATTTACATGAGTGACACGACTGTTGTTGAAAACACCCCTTACTATAAAATTCATTTGACAGGCTTTGCCCATGTTTTCTAAAATGAAAATAGGCACGCAGAAATTAGAAATCAAGAAGCTGGCAAATCAAGAAGCTGACGAGGACTATCAATATCCTTTGCGCACGCATCGGCACGCTCGCCGGGTGGTTTCAGCTCGGCTACTGGTGTTTGGCGCTTGGGTGCAGGGCGCCAAACACCAGTGACCGAGCCAAAACCATCCGGCGCACAGGGGTGTAGGATGTTGAAGCAATACACTAACCGTCAGCTTTCTGCCAGCCTCTTGATCGTTCACATCGGCTCAGTGGTTGCAAAGATGACCTCAAGCATGGGATCCGCCTCTCCCACACAGTGGTGTTACCCACGTGCTGTGTCATCCGTTGGGTTTAATCCATCCATCCAGCGCTCACGTACTGCGCGTGTTGTAGATGTGAAACGATGCTTATTCATTGTGTGCAGGTGATGGCGACAGTGATGGTGTCCGGCAGGCCAATCAAGCTCATCATCAAGCCACACGAGCCATGAGCCAGGCCCCGCGAAACACATGCAAGCACCAGGCCAGGCCGGTGCAGCGGCGGCAAACCTTGAACATCCAGCCGGGGCAAACTGGGCCAGGCGATTTTGGTAGCACCTTGCACGCGCTCAAGCGCCCACAAATGGATACTTGGTTACGATCCAGAAGACTTGTTTTTCATTAATCAGGGAAGTAGTGACCAGATCAAGGTGGTGCGGGGCGTGGGGACTGCTTTCTTTCGCTCTTTTGCCCCGGGCGTTTGGTCAGCACCGTGATCAGCCTCGTCTCTTGCATGGCTGCTTGCGTTCGAGCTCGGTGTACATGGGCCACCCTGCTGTGATCACTACTTACATGCGCAAGAAGGCCGTCTTCTTGCCAGCCGTTCAACATACCGGGACAGGCGTGAAATACACTACTGTGTAAGGCAATGCCATCCAATGGGAAGGCAGAAGACAACGTGCTTATCAGTGATTTGTATGACGCGTGTCGTTCCAGCACAACGGAACCCACAACAAGAACCAATGTGCACTCTGCAAGCCACTCTGATCTCTGATAACATCTCTGCATGCGATCCGATTCATGCTCGGCTTCTCAATGTTGCCTGTTGACCATGCACGGGAAAAGTTGGTGTTCCAGAGAAACCACATCAGGCGTGCCCAAACAAGAAAGAAAAAGAAATAGAGTGCAACACACATACAGGTGTATCATGTGTTTGAGTGGAAAGCATTGCACGACTGAAAGCAGCGCAAGACTATTGAATAGACAGGACCGAAAGCCGAAGACGTTTTTATTTTGATTACCAAAACGTGATTGGAGCAAGAAATGCTTATTACTCGACCTGAGCAAGCCGACTTTGTTTTTTGGGATAAGAAGATGAAAAGCAAGTTGACAAAACAGGACCAGGTCACACAAACTATGGGCTGCCAGCAGAAAGGCTTGCTATAGCCAGATATGTTAAGGCATGTTATACGTCAGGGAAGCCGTCACATGACACGGGTCGGGATGTGTATCGCCCTTACCTACCCTGAGAAAGAAGTTCAAAGTTCACGTCGGGCTGCTGGTTCTAAGCCCAACAACCCCGCCTTCACCCAGGGATATGTTTGGCCTACTCATCAAAGGTTCTTGTTAACTACGACGCACCCGCTTGTTATTGTATTGCAAGCGAGTCTGCGAATGTTATTGTTGCAATAAGGCTGTTTGTACTTCAAGGCTCCGCGTTGCAATAGAAAGCCTGTCATCCGACAGGACTGCTGACGCACTAATTGGTCCCTGTCGATTAATCCCTGTTACCCGTGACTGTTGCTGCTACCTGAAGTTTACCAAGTTGCTTCAAAGTCAGGACCCAACGACTTCATGTCTTCAGTGCAGCCAGGAGAAGTCGAGGAGTCTGCTGCCCGAGTGGCCGCCGTCCTCCAGGGTGTATGTCAAGGCAGCCACCTGCATGCACCAAGCATTCACACAGCTATGGTCACTGCACTTCAAGTTCTCTGTCTGCAGAGCATCGTTAGTTGTTGACCACACTTCGGCGCCTGGGAGTTCTGCAAAAAGGATACCGTACTGCTCCAAACTAGTTTGCTAAGAGAAGAACACCCTTGGTAAAGTGGCTAAACTAGTTTGCAAGCTGGGCCGCAAAAGGAGTGATTTCGCGAACTGGCATTTTCAGGATTGGCAAACTTTGCGAACCACCATGCTTATGCTTTTGATTTTGCAGGCCCTCTCGAGCACTGTACTCAACACTGTCATTACCAGACACAGCTTACGACTGCCAGTAACTGATAGGGCACAGATAAGCCATGTAAGCCATGTCATCACAGCTTACTCAAATCTCACCATTGCTCGTTGCCTTGACATCGTATGTGCGAACCGTACTGATTTGCGCATCAACAGACGAATTCGCCAAATTCGGCTGCAAACCAAATCTGAATTGGCTTTGCGCTCCTGACTAGTTTGCGAGGTTGAGTTTTCTCGCAGACCGGTTTGGATCAGTACGCTAAGTTTTGATTGCAAATGGTCATGGTCTTGAAATGTGCCAGGTGTGTGAGGTTGGCAGACGGAAGGATGTAAACGTCCGGCTTCACAGGAATTGCCATACTATAACAACAGCTGAGTTTGACCACCAACCACCCAACTGACCAACCAACCCACCTGCATCGCCTTGTCCATCAGCTTGATCAGAGCGTGGAGGAAGGACAGGACACGCACAAAGTCATCGGGGTCGTTTGAGTAGGGCAGGGCGGTGGGATCCATGCGGGCGAGGGCGCGATGGAAGTTGCGACGGTGGTTGATGATCATGGTACGCGCCTGCGTGCGGTGACACCACTGGGTCTGGCCCTTCTGGCTTCCCTTTATCTAGTCTTTGGCCTTGACTTCAGCGGCTCCGTCCTGTTTTGCTTTGGGTCGGCCTGCCTTACCTGCTTTGTTCCTTGATTTCGTTTTGCTTTCTTGCTCAGGGTAGGCCAGGGCTGTGCCCATCCCGTTCCGTGTCCTCTGACGGCTTCCCTGGTGTAAATACATATACATATACATATACACCATCATGATGTAACACCATACCGTGGTTTTGCAGCTTGCAGCGCTGCAGACCAAACGGTTCAGGCATAAAGTCGTGGTATGTTGAACTGTTAGCTTAGCTTTAGCTGCACTCTCTGCCTGTCTGCCTGCCTGCCTAGAGCCTGTCGTGCCGATCTGCCGATCTGAAAGATTCAGTTCCCTCGTGTGGAACGTCTTGCATGTTGGTCAGAGCATAAGCGGCAAAGGTGGAAATATGAGCCTGTGTGGCGGGATCACACAGCCTGTGTGGCGGGATCACACAGCCTGTGTGGCGGGATCACACAGCCTGGGTGGCGGGATCACACAGCCTGGGTGGCGGGATCACACAGCCTGGGTGGAGGGATCACACAGCCTGGGTGGAGGGATCACACAGCCTGG